>JAJLRV010000127.1:9089-122464 GCA_030567235.1 Hanseniaspora clermontiae | reverse complement strand
GTATGTTAAACGGACCACCATACGGTTTGATGTACTACACTCCACCTTTGATCATGTGTTTCTTCTCCCAATGGTACTGTAAGAGATACCACTTGAAGTTGTGGGAAAGATACAACTATGTTATCGCTGCTGCCTTCAATGCTGGTTTGGTTCTAGCTGAAATTATCATTTTCTTCTCTGTCCAATACACTCCAAGAGACATCAACTGGTGGGGTAACAGTGTTTCATTCGCCGGTCAAGATGGTCTAGGACTTCCATTGAAGGACATCACTGCCACAGCCAAGGGATACTTCGGTCCAGCTCCAGGTCACTATCCATAGATTGTGCATATTTATTTTTTAAATATACAACATATAATAGCCTTTTAATCAAATAATAAAACAGAAAATATTTAGTAGAAAAGTTCTTCCAAAAACTTTATTAATATAAGCGCAACTTTTTTGATCACTTTTATGTTTAAATTGTCAAAGTCGTCTTTCTGAGTATGCCAAAATGAGGGCATTGGGAGTGGAAATAAATGAAGACATGGTATTCCAAGCATTTTGAAAGGTATGTGGTCATCGTCGATGAAAATGCTATCTCCTAAATACTGCTCATTGAACAAGAAGCTGCTAGAATTTTCGTAAAGTTTATTTTCTAAGTCCACTAATTTATTATGATACATCTCAGTGCTCCGATCAAAGTTATAAATTTTGTAGTTGCTTGTTATGCTTGTTTCCTTCGCCCCTATCAAATCAAGCAATACAAATAATTCTGCATCTTCTTTATTGATATTTTTAGCCATATGCTTAGATCCGTAAAGTGAGTCAGTTGAACTCCAAGTATCAAAAGCTTCCTCTCCATCAAAGAATACAATCTTTAGATTGTGAGACCTTAGCAAAAGATTGTCTTTTTGTGAATGTGAGAAAAAATATGCGATATAAAGAATGATGGCCATAGAAGCTGCTGAATCTATTGCACCGACAAAATCCGGTATCTTGAAAACTGTATCATAATGAACAGCCAAGATTATGTCTTTTTTGAGAGAAGTTGACATACAGGTTTCTGATGCGAAGATATTGTGATCATATGACGGTTCGTTGTAGTAGGGTAACGTTGCTATTAAATTAGTAAAGTTGTAACCTGCTTGTTCAAAAGTGTCTTCTAGTATATCCCATTTCAATGGAACTTGGTATTTCAAAAGATCTTTGATAATATCTCTGGTTAATTGTGAATTTTCAGACCCTACTTTCCTAGTCATATTGAACAAACTCAAAAGAGAAGTTGTTGAGCAGGGGTCTAAATTTAGCAATGCATCAATGTCCAAAGTATGTGATGCTAACAACAGTTTGAGCGTTAGACAAAAGCATAATAATATTTTAAAAAGATAAACCATAAAAATGTGTTATCAGTAGACCATGGACAGCAAATGATGTGCTTGGTTTAATAAGACTTCTGATGTTGTTGCCACAAAAATAGAAACATCCCCAAATCATTTAACTACGATATCGATAATATGTATACACGTGACTGTTAAAGAAAAAGCAAAAATTACCTGTTTTTTTTTTTGATGTTTTTTCGGAAACGTGTTTGTAGGTACTGGCATTCTAAACACACACCGCAAAAAAAATAAAATAAATAACAACAACTAGAACCAAAAGCAGACTCAACTTACTGGAAGATCTGATAACCTTATAACTGGGGATTTTTTTTTTTGAATATCCAAAATGGCTACTGCTAGTAAATCTACACACGAACAAGAAATTAGTTTTTTGACAAACTTGATCAATGACAAAGACCTGAATATCCAGCCGAAAGATGATTTGAATGTTGTGGGTTTAGTATCCGCTTTCAAGCCATTTCTAGAAACATATAAAAAGAACCAAAGAATACAGGGCAATATAGATGTATGCTACCAGCAGCTAGGAAGGTACAAAGACATCATCTATGATCTTAACAAGTACGAAGATTACTTATTAAACAGCGACATAGAAAGCATTGATCTGTCATTGTTTTTCAAGTACATCTACAAACTGGAAGATATATCTGAAAATCTGCAGCAATCACAACAGGGAAGTACTGAAAAAAGCGATATTGATGTTCATGACATAATTGAAAGGGCTGAACAAAGATTGTTAAACTCTTGTTTCAGGTATTACTTAAACATGGTCAAGCCTTTCAACCCCGTGGTGTTCATACAACGAAACCAGCTATTTCCGTCTATACTAGACGATGCTACGTGTTTGGATAATTTGATGCAGATTATAGAGTTCTACAGCAATCAGGATAAAC
Source organism: Hanseniaspora clermontiae (assembly GCA_030567235.1). Taxonomy (NCBI): domain Eukaryota; kingdom Fungi; phylum Ascomycota; class Saccharomycetes; order Saccharomycodales; family Saccharomycodaceae; genus Hanseniaspora; species Hanseniaspora clermontiae. Next base: position 120,193 of record JAJLRV010000127.1, on the reverse strand, counting down.
TAGCTGATGTTTTGAGAACATACATTTCTGAGAGACAGTCCTTTTTGAAGGGGTGTTTATCCTATGTCAGCATAAGCAACATAAAAACAAATGAAGATCTGAAGCTAGCATTTGACTCGGTTTCTAGCTTTATTTCCCTAGAAAACTTCTTGATCAAGGACTTGAAGTTTGCGTCCTACCTTGAAGACCAGCACGAAGAAGAGGAAGCCCATGATTTGAACAGCGGCCCTGTTTTAACCTCATATGCTGTTTTCCAACAAGTAGTTTCTTCCATGTGTGCGAAGGTTCTGTCTAAGATCAAGAACGAGTTAAATGTATCAGGGGACGATGGATTGAACAAGTTTGTCTTAGCCAACAAAATGGCTGAAATAACAGACGCGCTGTTGGCATTGGATAAGGAAAATCGCACACACACAGTTATTGTTGAGCAATTTAACAACCAGCATGTCACACTGAACAAGATTTGTGGGTCACAACTATCCCAGCTCATAGCAGATATCAATGATGCATCCACCATGAGCAAGTTGCCGTCTGACTTTGGTATGAACTCCAAGACCATAGAGCTCTTTTCCAACTTGAAGCAGAATATCGACGACAACAGAAACGATGTTATTAAGTTCATGGCACACACAGAGATAAAACTCAGAAGTTGGCTTCCTTCCGGTGAAACTGGTGCTGACATATCTTCTTATTTGACCAACCCAGACATCAACATAAATGCCAGCAAGACGAAGTACCAAGTGTTTTTGTTAGACTTTGTCACAATACAGTTCAGTGTTCTTGAGAAGAAGTGTTCGAAAATACTGTCTGGTGGTAAGAAGAGTGACTATCCGCAGTACTTCAACAGCAACTACCACGACGTTTTAACCGATGCTGCGCCTGCTTCGAACACACACAACCCAAGCATCCCAGCTGACGAGGTGACATGCATATCCGGTATCTTCCTACTGACACACATACATCTGTTTGAACAGCTGCTCTCGGGTTCCGCCTTCAACACCACAAACGACTTTGTCAGTCAGAAGATTAGCAAGCTAGAGAAGAAGTATGGTGACATGTGCTTGGTGAGCTGGAAGAAATTGCTGCAGCCAATGATGCCTCTAATCAACAACTCTTCGATGAAAACCACGGACTCGAACTTCAAAAAGAACAAGGATGTTGCAAAGGAGAAGTTCACCAGATTTAACACCAGTCTCGAGAGACTGCTGGCAAACTGGACTTTGAATATGAAACCACTGGTCAAGGACAAGAGCCTGAAGAAGAAGCTCAAAAAGGACATAAAGATGACAGTCGAGCCTATGTACAAGCTTCTTTACGATAAGTACTCCAAGGGATGGTTCAAAAACCAAGAGAAATATGTCAAGTTTGATACTAGGGAATTGTCCCGTAAACTTGATAGTTTATAAATACATAATATATAAATTAAACAAACGGATTTTCTCTATTGTCCAAATAACCACCGCCGAGGTCACTTTCAGAGTCACTATCGCCTTCCAGGGCATCGTACTCTTCCAAGTCTTTACTAATGTACGTATCCTCCAAGATCCCCTCATCGTTGATGTCATCGTTATCAAATAATCCCAGGTTGACCTTTGGGGACAAGGGACCTAAGTTTTGGGTCTTCAAAAATTCATCATACGAAGGTGGGTTTTCTTCCTCAACAGTTTCTTCTTTTTCCATCACAAAATCCATATTATTGGCCATATTGCCTTCAGGTGAATTTAGTAGCAGTCCGGTTATGTCATTAAAGCTTGAGTGTTGCATGTTGCTTATAGGAGAAAGCATGTTTGGAGAGACCATTTCGGTGAAGATGTGTGGAGACTGGGCATACTCAGGGGAGCCCAGACTCAGCACTTCCTCAAAGTCTGGCAATTGCACATTGCTCATCGGAACTGCTTGGGGGGACTTTAGTCTGAGATCGTCTTCTAAGTGTTCAGGTTGTTGATACAAGTTTGCAGATATAATATTCGATGGGTCCTTCAAGTAGTAGTTTGGTTTGGCTTCTGGGGAACCAGCAAACATGTTTGATTTTCTATTTTGGGATGATGCTGCAGATGATTGGAAAGACACAGTGCTTTGTTGATCGCCAACTGCTGCATCCATCAGTCGTCCCGCCGATTGGTGACTCTGATACGAAGGCAAAAGAGTAGTATTGTGTGTTGATAGCTTGTTTTGCACTACTATAGGAGTATCAATGGAGATCTCAAAATGCTGAAAGTTCCTCGACAGTCTTAGATTGATCTTCAAAGAATGGCTAATCTTAACGTTCTGTGTTGTGATATTGGGAGATAGTTTATAAGTTCCATTTATGTATTCCGGCACATATACTTGCAATGGGAACTCCTTGTAAGTTAAGAAGCTGTGTTTTGGATTGTCTGGTTCTTCAGCAAGAAGATTTCCCAAGTTTTTGGCTTTGCTCTTGAGTTCTTCCGGTGGCAAATCCCTCAAAGGAGGTGCCTTGTATTCACACAATAAGAACTTCTGGGTTGGTTGTTCAGATGTCAACCTCTTCTTCTTTTTCTTTCCTGTTATCTGGTCATACTTTCCTACTCCATTGGCATATGCAGTTAGCTCCACTGTCTCAGTAATAAAGATTCTGATTCTGTGGACTGCACACTTTTCAATAGGAGTCAGATTAATTTTTATGGGAAGAAATGCGTTTAGAATAACATCTTTTGATGAAATAAGAATTTCATACTTTAAAGAGTTGTCCCATTCCTTTGTAACGCAAATAGGTTCAGATTCTTCGACAGAATCTATATTTGGGATTCTAATCAAGTTTAGTTCTCTGACTGCTTCTATGTTAGATTTGAATGCACCTACTCTTTCACCAAAGAACTTCAGTCTGTAAATGATTGAAACAGCACTTGTTTTTACACTTTCAGGAAAGATAAGCGGGACCAAGTACTCGAAGGAATAGACATAATAACCAGTAGCAAATCTATCTTCAGTGTCGAGTTCTCTTTCATCGGATACATTTGATGTATTTGAAAGAATAGAAGACAGCTTTTTGACAGAGTCTTGTGATCTTATTGTGGAAGATCTTCTTCTTCGTGTGGATTCGTCATTGAGACCATAATTCAATTGATCAGATCTATTCGAAATTTCAGGATGCAGCATGGAACTATTGCTGCTAGCCGGTGTTGTTTGATTAGCACTTAAGAATGTCTTTATGGCACCAAAAATAGATCCTGATGGAGAGATGACACTTTTGAGCGGATTTGTGGGTGGGCTTTCTGCATCTTGGTGACCTGCACCTGCAATAGAGCTGGCTCTCTGTCTGATAAGATGTTGATGTTTGATCTCGTCAAAGACATCAGATTGACTATCAGCTGATTTTAAAGTGTCCCTAATTTTTTCAATTTCGTTTAATGTGTAATATGAATCAGCGTTTTTTTGGTCTGAAAACTCTTTATCTTTGAAAAAAGACCAAGAGTGGTTTAGTATATCATATTCGGTGACAACAGAGTCTGTAAATACAGGGTCGTTAAGATTACTAATACACTTTGCATCGAATCTGAGATCAAGATGTCCATTTAAATTCAAAGATAGTTGCTTAAGTCTTGTAGGTTTTTTGACTTTAATTACGATATGGCCTCTGAGCACAGGGGGCTTTTGGTCGGAGTTGTTATTAGCACTGCTGTTTGGTCTGTTTGAATTTCTTGTTGTAGGAAGCCTTGGCATATAAATGATGTCATTTTCGGCTAGCTCCATATAACATGTTAATGAAGACGAATCATATAGACAATGCTTAAATGTGTGTTCTTTTAATATAAGCTGTAGGATATTTTTGTCTATTGGGGGGAAAACAGGAGCTTGGTCGTGATTTGCAGCAATGCTAGAAATGACTGTTTCGTTTAAATTAGTGTTCGAGGTCATCTTTCTGATATGATAAAAAAATAAGCACCAGAAGTATACTTACTTATTATGATTATCGTAATTGGCTGTTAAAAAAGAAACCGCACCTTATGCGACGTATATTTAAATAACAATGATAATGTAGTATGAGGTATACTTTGTAGACTTCAAAGTGGTGCTATCTATATCCAATGCAATATTTCTAGGTGTCTGAGAGTGTGTTTTGGGTATTAAATGATTTCTAGTGCCGTATAACCAAAAGACCTAGAAGATAAAGTAAATTTATAAGACTTATTTTTTTTTTTTGCTTATACATGTTTTTTTTTTTGACTAGGTGGACTTATTAGGTGATTTCATGCTAGTATATATAAAAAAAAGGCGCTTAATCTACGCCAAAAAAAAAAAAAAAATCAGGGGGAAAGGACACTGCTAAACCTTAGATGTCTTCGGATTTAACATTAAAAGAGGCATGGGTATTTACCCCATCATAGAAATAGAATATTGCCATAAAGAGACATGTTAAATTGTAAGTCACGTGTACACTTTTTTTTAATAGAACAAATTATACATATAATAGGAATAAAAGATAATCTACAAGAACTTTATATATATATATATAATATTAAGTAAATAAAAGTAAAGTGTAGTATATTAATACATTTTACATATCCAAACTATTACAATCAGCATCTTACTACCACTAAATAATAAACTCATAGGTGATAAATTAATATAAGCTTACATTTACCTTTTGGTACTCTTGGTAGCGTTCACAGCTTCTTCTTTTTTTCTTTTTTTTGTTGTGTTTTTTAGTTGGTCCGGCCATAAAGCAAAAAAAAAAACCTTTGAAAATTTTTTTATTTTCTTATGGGTCTTTTAGATTTTATGAACATTTGTGAGGCAACAAATTAATAACACTGAACACCATACAGTTTGTCGAAGCCTTACTCCACAGGAAATTGTTTAATTACTTTTACCATTACTGTAAATAACTCAAGAGAATACATATACACAAAATGTTGAAAAACTCTGTCAAACAAAGCCACAAAGCCTTTTTGAAAAACAAAAGATTCATAGCCAGCAATGCTGCTCCTAAGTCTAACTCCACAACTGCCCTGCACACTACTGGATGGATATTTGGGGGTCTAGGTGCTCTAGCTTCCGTCTACAGTCTAAGTGTCTACCTAGCCCACAAGGACCCTAAGTTCAACAAGTGGATGATTGAAAACATACCTTACTCTGACCGTCTGCTAAGATCTGCTGAAATCCTAACTGGTTACGAGTCTTTGGAAGTCAAGCCAGTTGTTGTTGCTCCAAAGCCAATTGTCAAAGTTGTCGTTGCTCCAGTCAAGGAAGAACCAGTCAAGAAAGTCGTCCCAGAAACCAAGAGAGTCAAAATTGACTTCAACAACTTGGTCATCGCTGAGAGCAACTTATCTTCTGAAATGAAGCAAGTCTGTGACTTTTACAATCAACTATTAAACTACCTAAGCAGCCATTCCATAGAAATCCAAGAGCATGAACAAGAAGAATTACAAATGTACTTATCCGGTGCCAAAAGCGAATTGGAAAAGTTGATCTCCTTGGACCCATACCAAAAGGAATTTGATTCCAAGTTAGGTGAAGCCAAGAAGGACAACCTAGACAAGTTGACCAAGAAATTCAATGAACTTCAAGAAAAGTTAGATGCCAGAAACAAAAGCAAGTTCAACGAATCCTTGAACAACTTCGATAAGATCGCTTCTGATAGAATCGACAGTGTTTTGACATCTGCCATGGTCTTGCAAATCAGAGACTTCCAAAAGATCATCAAAAACAGAGTTGAAAGTTTCCATAGCGATGAATTGAAGAACTTGAGCCAACTAGAAGAAATCACCTTCTCTTTAGGCCCAGAAGTCGACTTAGTTCATGACTTCGTCAAAGAAAACACCGCTAAGAGCAAGATGTTTGAAGAATTGTCTGCATTAACCACCAGCATTTTATCTTCCACCATAGACCCAGTTGCCTTTAAGCAAACTCTATCCCACCTAGGCCAATATAACTACTTTGTAAGATCGTCCATCAGCAACGACTGCAAGTGTTCTAAGTGCAAAACAGCTGGTGTTTGTACTTGTAAATGCAAGAACAAGACCTCTATCATCAAGGCTGCTTTGGTTCTTTTGAACAAGGACGCCGAATTGAACTTACCATTGCTAAGTTCCCAGGAACTGTTGAGTGAGTTCAAGCAGCAAAAATTAAAAATAATCGAAGCTTCTTTGATTGAACAAGATAAACAGGGTATCATCCCTAACTTGATTGCCAAGTTGGGCAGTTACGGTATTTTGAATAGCAGCAGCGAAAACCCTTCATCCAAGAGCTTGAGCACCGACATAGTTTCAAAACTAAACAACATTGAAACATCTATCAACCAGAAGTCATTGGACGATGCCATTTTGAACTTACAATCTTTGCCAAATTTGGGTCCACAAGTTGCCGCTGATTTCACTGAGAAGTTGAAAAGACATTTGACTGTTAAATACTTAGTTGATGCCATCGACGTTGACCTAAGAACCTAGTTTCTTACTGCCACGAGAACTGACAGAACAGTATATATAAATATTCATATAAGTATGATTTAATAAGGATTAAAAAAACGAAAAAAAATTTTTTTTTTTGTTCACGTGTTTTTGTTTAAGTCTAGGTTTATAGGAAAGCCTCTCTTTGCCTTTCAAACGCATAACTGGGCATGTGGTTTTTATTAAGCTGTTCAAAACAGGTGGTGGAAACCAGAAATCAAACATCAAGAAGAAAATATACACACACTGATGTCACTTAAGGCAGCAAAGGAACAATTTGTGAGCAACCTTGGTGGTTCAGAGACACAAGAAATCATAAATATCATGATGATCTGTGTCCCTGTATACGCCGCCAGCCAGTACACACACGACTCCTCACTCTTGAAGTTCATTCTACACTTCATCATTCCCCTATTGATGGTAACATTGTATGTCGATAACAAGGGCGTCCTGTACCTATTCAGTCTGCTTCCTGTGTTTTTAATGCAGAACAGCGATGACAGGGCTAGCAGCAGGAAGGAGTCTCTACCCAAGAAGAAGAACTACCTGACTGCATACAGAGCCCACATGCTGATAATGACTGCGATCGCGATTCTTGCTGTTGACTTCAACGTCTTTCCGAGAAGACTTGCCAAGGTTGAGACCTGGGGGACATCTTTGATGGACCTGGGTGTTGGATCCTTCATATTCAGCGGCGGCATTGTTGCCCGCAGCAAGTTCAGTGCTACACCTGGCAAGGAGAAGAAGAAGAATTTTGTCACTAGTATGGTGTTGAGAAAGTCCAACATCCTGTTTGTCCTAGGCCTGCTGAGGCTGTTTTTCGTCAAGAACCTGGAGTACCAGGAACACGTCACCGAGTATGGTGTGCATTGGAACTTCTTCATCACACTTGGCCTGCTCCCACTTGCACACGACCTTATCATACAGCCGTTTATAGCCGTGTCGGGGATGAACAGGGGGATTTTGGCATTGGTTTTTGCAGGGACTTTGGAGCTGTGGATGAACAAGGACGAAAGAGTCTTGAGGTTCCTGATTGAAGCCACCCGTGATAACCTCTTCGCAAGCAACAGAGAAGGTATCTACTCATTCGCAGGCTATGTCTCCATATTTTTACTAGGTCAAGAGATTGGCGGGTCTATCGTTCTGCCATCCAGAAAAAATCCTAAGGACACAGGCGCAGTGGTATTTGGCAGTTATAAGACTTCTAACACCACAGCCTTGGCAATTTACACCGTCTGTGCATGGGCACTGAACCAGTTGGTAATTGAACTTGATAAGTTCTACATTTCCAGAAGATTTGCCAATCTTCCTTATGTGTTGTGGGTTGTTTCCTACAACCTTGGATTCCTGACCTGTTACTCTGCAGTTGATGTTTTGCTGATAAGAGACTCCGTCGACTCAACTCTAGAGCTAGTCAATGGCAATGGCCTCCTGCTGTTCTTGCTAGCAAATGTTCTTACAGGGCTGACTAACATGTCTGTGAATACTTTAGAACAAGGTCCATTTGAAAGCTTCTTTATTTTGACAGCATATTGCGTTGTCCTCTACATTGGAGCTCGTGTGCTGAATCACTATAAAATCAAACTATAAAGGCTGCTGTATATAATCTTCAATCTGATAAGGTAATTGTTTCAATGGATGTGTCCAATCTTTTTCTTTTCTTTCCTCTTTGTAAAGTGAACATCTGGTCAATTGTCTTTTGCGACCCTTTTTTTCTTTGCTGTACTGAACTCAGCCCTTCTTCCTTCTTCTCAGCCTTGATAGCAATGTTTACAAACGGGTTCTCCTTAACATCGCCAATGCTCAGGTTACTGATATCACAATCATTGATTATGTTCTTGTTGTTCTTTGCATCTCTGCTAGGCGATTTGTGTTTTGTGGGCGAGTCTGGTGCCTTCAATGGCTTTCTTTTAGGAGATCTCAAAATTTCGCTATCAGTTCTTGGTGCAAACTCAGGCTTTTTTGTGGGCGAAAGCAAGACAGTTGATTTCCTTGGGGATATCTTTTGCGTTGGTATAGTGATTCCTCGTGATTTTTTGATATACCTGGCCTTTGGTGCATAGTTTTGGGATGACGAAGGTGCGCTCTGTATAGCGACCGGTTGCCCACTACTACCAACAGATACAGGATTCGACAATGATATTCCCCGTTTGACTTTCACTGGGTTTACACTCACTTTATCATTCTTCGCCATTTGATCTACATGCTCTTTAGCAGATACAAAGCCTGATGTGAATATGGTGGATGTGGTCATTCCTATGTTTTTTGTAACGTCCAACCCATTCAAGTTGTAAACCTTTTTGCCCATCCAGTATATCTGCCAGGACTTTTCCTCGATATAGGCTTCATAATCCTTCAGAAATGTTTTCAAAGAAAAGTCATTCTTGATTGAGTCAAAACAAGCCTTGAAGTTTATAGACTTGATCTCGTATAGCTGCTTGACCGTCTTTACACTCGAAAATACACTCGAGTAGGCATTTAATCTCTCTATAAGGTCGTTCTTTAAAAATCTAGATCTGATCATGCTTCTGTTACTACTAGACCTGTTGTCTTCTGATTTTTCCTCATTGTCAATTGATGTGATGTACAGCAAATGCTTTGCTCTTGATAAAGCAACATAGAAAACTCTCTTTTCTTCTTGTATCATTTGGTTTGTTGATGCATTTGGTGATCTGTACTTCTCAAACGAAACGTTCTCTTCAGTCAGCTTCTCTCCATTGCTGTTGGCATCGTCATTGCTGCTGATAAGACATGGAATAATTTTTTCTGAGCATCCAGGAACAAAGACCGTTGACCATTCCAAACCTTTACTCTTGTGCACGGTACAGATGGTGACTCTGTTGTTTTCATCGTTGATGTCACTGGCATTTGAAATCTTCTCATCAGCGGCAGGATCAATTCCGTTTTCTTCAACAGGGAACATATCTATAGATTCGATAAACTCATAAACAAACGGCAGGGTATAGTTGTTTTGTTGAGTTTTCACAGGCTTAAAACCCAAGAACATTTCTTTCAAAGTCATGATTCTGTTATGTTTGCTTTTCATCAGATCTTCTTTTCTCTTATCGTTTTCACTTTTGTCGCTCTCATCCTTGGGGCTGACGTCGTTAAATGACTTTTCTAGCCCTGATTTTGTATACACAAATGAGAAAAACCGAGTTATACCTTCTTCAGTGCCGTCCAAGGAGGATGCAAAATCAGAACAAGGCATCAAAAAGATCTTCATAAATGCTTTAATGTACTCTTTACCCTTAGCATTGGTGATAATTTTATCGTGCTCAGAGACCTCTATTAGCAGGTCAATTGGGTCCATGTTTTTCTTTGCTGCAAAGTACTTGTTTATGTTTAACAAAGATACCTCACCTATACCATTGTTTTCAATTTCATTTAAAATATCTAGAATCCAGATTTTTTTGTTGGTAAAGAGTGATTTATCTCTATTTTTGAAGTTGACAACTAGCTTCAAACAATTCATGAATAGAACAACTTCGGAGTAGCTCAAAAAGCCCTTGCTTCCGACAATTCTGTAAGGGATGTAATTTGTTATCATGTGCTTTTCTATGGTGGTTATTTGTCTATTGGTTCTAACCAGCACTGCAATTTCCGAGTACTTCATGACATTTCCTGGCAGACTTGTCAAATACTTTATCTCATTGCTTATGTGCATGGCTTCTTGATTGAAGGAGGCAAATTCTCTGTACACAGGGCCAAAATCAGTGTCAAACTGCCCACACAAAGCAGATTCAAATTCATCAGCAACATTGCCCTCAAGTTCCGAGTCATCCTCAGACAAACTTGAAGTTTGCAGGTCGTTGAAATTGGATTTGATGATATGCTGGCAACAGTCGATGATTTTCTGTGAGGATCTATAATTTTGGTTAAGCGGAATGACTGTTACGGAGCTATCGCAAAGATGTCTCATGTCCTTAAAGTTTGATGGCGAGGCATCCCTAAATGCATAAATACATTGGTCTGGGTCACCAACAACGGTTATGCCGCTTCTGGCTCTTTTGGCCCATAGAAGGACGATTTGCAGCTGCAAGGCAGATGTATCTTGAAATTCATCCACAAGAATATGGTCATAGAGAGGAAGAGTATCTTCATGTTTCTTCAACAGTCTATATCCCTGAAGAAGAAGGTCATCAAAGTCAACTTTCTGCATCTCGCCAGCGTCTTTTTCGTAAGTTTCATAAAAATACAAGATCCCTTGATCAAGGTTTCTTCCACTGGTTAGTTTATATTTTTCAGACGTTAAGCCTTGACTTTTGAGTTTTGAGATGTACTTCAAAATCATTGGTATATCAAAATCCAAGATGTTTTTATCATCTTCGGATTTTTTTTCCTTCTTTTCCCATCTCACTACAGGCACAATATTCTGGTGATTCAGGTAATAGTCATAAAGTTCATTCGGAAGGGCTGAAATTGCGTTTTGGAATATAAGCCTTTGCTCAGACTCAGAGATGATCGTGGGGTTGTGGAGCCCAATTCTGTATCCGTGTTTCATCAGCAGCTTCAAGCATAAGCTGTGGAAGGTCCCCACGTTCAAGTCCATGAACAGGTATCGTTGGTCTGTGGGCACCATGTCTATAAGTCTTTCTTTGATTTCGTTGGCGGCTTTTTTACCAAAGGTTGTTACTACTATTTTGCTTGCAGGGATTTTGCACACTATGATCAAGAACATCAGCCTGCTGATCACAATTCTGGTTTTACCAGACCCAGGAGGGGCTTTTATTTGGAGGAGCTGTTTGTGCTCAAACTGAGTGGCTTCCCTTTGCAGATCGTTAAGGGATGTTAAAACACCCTCAAAATCATAGTCTTCCATTAGGGAGTTTGTTTTATTTTTTAATTTTGTATGTCTGTTGGTGGCTTTGTCACACTTTCAGATATGGTTTCGTATTCTTTTGGAAGTATTGCGATGCTGACGCGTGAACTTGTAGACGGTGTTAATTTGTTTCTTTTTTTTTTGGTGTTTGTGCTTGTATGTGTAATCACGTGATGCACATGGATATTGCTTCTGCCAATGCCTTAAGTCCGTCAAGTTTTTTTTTTAATGGCGGGTGAGAAATATTCGTTACCTTTGTCTTTTACTTGCACCAAACAAAAAAACAAGAGGAAGAAATTAAGACAATTGGGGAGTTTTTAATTATTAAGAAAGTTATAAAATACGTTTTCTTTTTTTATATAGAAAAGACTGGTGTGTACATTGAACATGGTATATGAACCTTTTTATTCTGATCAATCCATCTTAATGCCTAGCACTTCTGATTCTCGGATTCGCTGAAAGGATATGAGGAATCTTGTGAAAGAATGCGTAACTTTCCGTTTAACGGATAAATGTGAGGGGATATTTTATCAGATAAGAAAGGGCTCCACCAAAAAAAAAAAAAACTAAAAATCAAAACAACAATTTTTAAAACTTTTTTCCTGGTTCTAAGGAATAGTAATCAATTGGGTGTGTACTAAATGCGAAAAATATACGTAATCGAGAAAAGTTCTTTTTTGTTTCGTTGTTTATATATAAAGAACCTGAATATTCTATACGTGAGAACCAAATAATTATACAAAAGAAAACAAATAACACCATATCTTTATACACATATGTCTGAACTAACAAAGACCATTCCTTTATATTCACCAGCATACTTCGGATACTCCTTTGTTGGTGGTGCTATATCTTGTTCTTTCACACACTCAGCTATCACATGCTTGGATTTAATCAAAACTAGGGCCCAGGTCAGCTCCAGAAACTCTATTCAGCTATCATTCAAGGACTTTATGAAACAAAAAAACAACGGTCTAAAGCTGCTATACACTGGTGGGCTGACAACATTCTTTGGATACGGTCTGCAAGGGTTTGGTAAGTACGGGTTCTATGAGATTTTCAAATACAAGTACACCCAGCTTTTCCCAGAGCATTTCAACCAAACATACGTGTACTTGCTATCTTCTGCATCCGCGGAGTTCCTTGCAGACATTCTTTTGTGTCCCTTAGAAGCTGTGAAAATCAAGCAGCAGACCCATGTCAAAGACAATGCAGCCTTTTTGAACTACACTAAATCACACCTTTCCATGACCAACACATTCAAGGATCTTTTGAAGGAGGGCAAGCTGTACACTGGCATTGTTCCGTTGTGGTTGAGACAGATTCCGTACACAATGGTAAAGTTCACCACATTTGAAAAAATCGTTGAGTACATCTATGAAAAGTTGGACTTGAAAAAAGAAGAAATGAACAAGCTGCAACAAGCCTCTGTCTCCTTTGTATCCGGGTTCTTTGCCGGTACCATGTGTGCCATTGTGAGCAATCCTGCTGATGTCATGGTCAGTAAGCTTAACTCCCCATTGGAAGATCCAAGTGCCAAGGCTGCCATAAACTCCACCGGAGAAAGATTGAGTTACGAATACGCAAGAATGGGCTTCAAAGGGCTGTGGATGGGGTTGCCAACAAGAATAGTCATGATTTCTTGTCTAACATCCATGCAATGGTTGATTTACGATTCATTCAAGATTTTTGTTGGTCTTCCAACAACTGGTGGCCACTAAAAATATTGTTCTAGTTTTTATTAATTTATATGAATTTTTAGAAAAAAAAAATAAATAATTGGTATATACTTTTTAATTTATTTTCTTATGAAAAATACTAACTAAACAGCACAATTTCTTTCAATGCTAATATTCCTGATATGTCACATATGTTTTTACTTTAATCCTTTTTTTTTTTTTTTTTTTCACCATTTAATTACTAACAAAAAAGCAAAAAAAAAAAAACTTTCTTTAAAATACCTAGCTTAAAAATAAAAGAATTTGATTCTTGATCCATTTTTATGATTAATTATTACAGTAGGCTTAATCAAATTCTTATTTTGGGTGTGGAGTGTGGCTGATAAGTTCTTTAACGACCAACATACTTGTATTCAAAGTATCTTAAGACGTTGTAGAAAATCAACTCGTATCCCCATAAGACTTCGATACTGATATCACCACCGTAAGTACCGATGTGACGAGAAATCAAACCAATGTAGTAGGATTGAGACATACACATGGCAATCCAGATAATGGAAGTTAGGAAACAGAACATGGAGGCGTAACCAATTGGCAACTTGCTTCTGTCATTCCAGATGGACAAGTCGAAGTCCCAAGAACCCTTTCTCCAAATGAAGAATTCAGATAGACACATGACCATTAATTGACATAGGTAGTAAGAAATGGAGTCCATGAAGTTTTGCATGAAACTTTCAAATTTGTAGTAAGCAGCAACAGATAAACCGTAACCGATCCAGGCACCCAAGGTGGTCCAGATTGGTCTTGGAACATTGATTAATGGTTCCCAGATGGATTGGGTACCTAGAGCCAAGGAGTACATGTTTGGAATGTTGTTGGCAACAGTGGATAAGGATAAAACAACACAACAGAATTGACCGAAACCGTGTAGGGAGTCTTCGACAATGATACTGTAAACGACACCACCGAAGGAGTATTCCTTGTATAAGGCCATCCAGGCTGGGTTGTTAACAGTAGCGACACCACAAGCAGCACCAAGAATCAAGGTGAAGATTAATGGGAACATTAAACCGAAGAAGACAGAGGAGAATAACTTGGTCTTGGAAGTGTCTCTTGGCATGTAAACGGAGTAATCAGCAATGTATGATAACCAACCAATGGCGAAACCGTAGATGGTGGAACCAAAGGAGAAGACGTTACCAATGGTGGTTTCACCACCTAACCATGGGCCGTTGGTGAAAGAGCCGGACTTCTTTAATCTAGCAATGATGATCAAGAAGATAATGAAGTTTGGAATCCAAGCAACGTTACCGTACATGTGGACAACTCTGTAACCGAAGAATGGAATGATCCAGGTACCGACACTGATGATTAAACAACCAGCCCAAGGAGGTAGGTTGTGTGGTCTGTTAACCATTCTCAATAATTGGGCAGAGGCAATGGTGTTGACAATAGTCCAACCAATACAGGCAATGACGTTGATAGCAGAGAACAGTCTAGCAGTAACATTACCCATCAAGTATCTACATAGGACCATTTGTCTTAAACCGGTAGCAGCACCGAAGACAGAGAAGAAGGCAACAGGCAAAGCACCTAGCAAAGACCAGAAGATACAGATCAAAACACTTTGGCCAAAGTTCAAACCGAAGGTTAGAGGACCCAAGGCACCTAAGGCAGCAGTGGCGATAACCATATTGGCAGATAACCACATAGTACCAGCACCAAGCAAAGAATTATCAGTTTTTTCTTCATCAGAAATTGGTTCGATACCGTTCATTTCAACGGAGTCACCGAAGAGGGAGATGAACTTGGCAAAGATTGGAAGGGTGGAGGAGGTAGCTGGAGACTCTTCAGTAGAGTCGATTTCGTATTCGCCTCTGATTGAAGTTTTTTCAATGTCCTTGTTTTCTAAGTCATCAAGACTTTTTCTGTTATGTTCGAAAGATGTTTCAGAAACCATTATGTATAATGTTTATGATATGTTGTTATGTGGGTTGTTTTAGTGAACGGTTTTTACTATATACTTTCTCTATACCTATTAAGATTGTAAAGAAAAAAAAAAGTGGATACTTTCAAAAGCAACTCTTTATATAATGAATGAAGATACAGACAAAAAAAGAAGTCAAAACTTCATTAATTACTAAAATGTCCAATCTAATTAATATTACAGAAGAACGGATTGATGTTTTTTTTTTTTTAATCTGAAGCAGAGCCAAAATATAAGCAAAAAAAATTAATTAACGGTTGGCAAGGAGTCTGCAGATTGTGCCTTAAATTTTGTTTTTTCTTTAAGGACGTTCCGGAAGGCCAAATCTTTTCCCAAAAGGGTAAAGATTACTGGTTTTTGCTTCCGTAAAAAAGTGGTTTTGAATTTAAAATTTCTTTTTTTTTTTTTTCAATTTTTTTTTGAAAATTTTCTCGCGTATGCTGATAGGAAAACTAGACAAAAGATTATTAAGGAGAGGCTTTTGCTGCCTCTTCTTTGGAGTTCCATTTTTTTTGTTTTTTTCAGCGCGACAAATGCGCTTCTTAACGTCCGCGATGCAGCAACGCATTTTTTGCAGTCATACTTTTATTCAAAAATTACCATTGGCATTTGCACTTCTGATAAGAAACTTTTTTCTTGAAAAAAAAAAAAAATTAAAAAAAATTTAGTTTTTCAGGGCAACAAAATTTGTGATTTTCGGATTAAGGAAATCAATTCACCCGTTAAAAAAAAATATATATTTGTGTGCGCTTATTGCACTAACTCCTCTTAAAAGGGAAATAGCCGCTTTGTGACGTGTTTCAAAACATGTTCTCACCCTGGTTATTTGTTTTTCTTATGTCACCTTCATGAGTGATCTTCAAGGGGTGTATTTTTTTTCCTTCTTTGAACAAAACTGTGATACATTTTAAACAACCTTATTTCCAGGAAACGTATTAAAAATTGCCCTGTTTGTTTTTTCTTGTTTTTTTTTAAAATGATTAAAATATTCCTAAAGCTACACATACATCATCAGTAATTTTGAAAATCAGCCTTTTGTTCGTGGAAATAAAAATAGATTGGTCCAATCGGCATAGTTATATCATCGTTTATCAACATTTCGGTATTTTTTTTTTCTCTTGAGAGTTTTAATTTAATTACTTTTTCACAAGCTTTTCCGAATGCTGGAAATTGTGTTAAATTTTTGATTTCAATATTAATTTTTTTTTTTATTTCCAAGAATTATATAAGAAAGGCTTTGTTCAGTCCAATATTTGTTTTCTTAGTTTCTGTAGACTTTCTGTTTTGGAAGAGTTAATGTTATTAGAGAATTTAATGCATAAGTCAAACCACTCTTGAGATAAAAAATCACTAGATTCTGGGGGTTCATCCATTAGAGAGATAACACTCATGTTCCAACAATGTATCAAAAACCAGTCTAATTCGTCTTGGAATTCTTCTTTCAAAGAATAACCAATTTTTTTTTTTTCAACAGACAAAACTACTTTTTTCAAAAAATCAACAACGGTTTTGGATTGTGTGTTTTCATAAAAACCACATATAAATTCGCGACTAATGGTAAGCAACTTCCCCAATTTCATTTTAGCCATACAGTGGTGGAATAATAGCATAATTGCATTTTCACTGAACGGGTAATCCTGTTTTGTTTTGTCTTTGTTACTCAACAAAACATAAAAACATCCGCTCATGAACTCCTCATTGCTCCTCAGTAGCCTAACGACACTGGTGTCGTTAAGCATTTCAGACACATTTTCATTCTTGAAGTAATTGTATAACATGAGCTTCGCCAACTGCATCTCACATAAGCACTTTTCATTAGCACCATTTGCACCTGCACCTGCACCTCCCATAGCATCGATCAATTCATTCAAATTGCGCATAGTCTCTTTAAAGGATTTTTTTTCAAAGACACAGCCATCAGTCTTATAAAAAACTTCCAAACAGATGTTTTTTGCCTTTCTTTGAGTCAACTCATATTCTATATTTGCGGAAGTGTAGTTGCCGTCACTCAGCAATATATTTATGAACTCATTGGATAGAGCAGAGAAATTCATATCAGCCAAGTATATATCATTTTTGTAGTACACATTTTCCAAGTTGAAAGATACTGCTGCTAACCACGATATTTCCTCAAACCCAAACGATCCTTTTGCTGTTTCAGTAACTTCTGGAGCTCCATTTATTCCTTTAATTTTTGTAAATTTGTTTAGGTGAGTGTAGCTCTTGCTTAGCAGCTTTTTCAAAACACTGAAGTTTTTTTCCAGAATGGTTTTTATGTTGGGATCACTGTTTATTTGGTTGGAATACAATTGTATTGCAATTATTAAGACTCTGATGTAGGAAAAGTTTTTTGACAAGTCTTTCAATGTATTGATATTATCCTGGGTGTCCGCTTCGATTAACCAATACGTCAACAACTCAATTAGGAGTGGATTGCTTGACTTTATATCTACAAAACAGGTGTACATCGTGTCATAAAATTCTGTTTTAGCCATGTAGGAGTTTTGTAATGTGTGTAAAATTTCTTTACACTTGGTAGATGCCCTTTTTATAATTTGGCCATAGACAGCTGAGTCAATGTCCAAGGTTTCAATTTCCTTGCAAAATGCTTTGAATAAAATAACCTGAGTTTTTATATTTTTCTGAGTTTCTTCATTCATTTCTTCTTCATAAATCAGATGCACTTCTTCAAAATTGTTAGAGTATAAATTACAGACTTGTAATTTTCTTAAAACCTGTCCATAAGTCTGGCTATTTAAAGATAGCTTGATCTGTGGAGCACATAAGTGCAATAACCAGATCTTGGCTTGTTGATATTCCATCTTTTTCACTAACGGCTCAGCAAAGTTCCATATCAGAACGACAAGAGAGCTTGCACACGACTCTGACAAATTATATTCAAAAAGCTGTGGCAGCAGTTTGAAAACAGTTTTACCTAAATCTGTTTTGACTTCAAAAGGTTCTATGAACTTATTTGTCAACATATAAACCAAGTTGCCAAATAATTTCTCTTTGACAGAAATAGGGATCTCGCCAAACGGAGCCTTCAGCACATGTAGAGAACAATTTATTGACTCCTGAGATGAGTATTCCGCCAAATCACAGAAGATATCAGTCACAGCATTTAAAGATTCATAATTCTTTTTTTCCTGAAGCGACATGATGTACTGTTTCAATATCTTGCTGTAGTTTTCAGCAAGGCTTTCAATATTTTCAGCAAACAGGTTTTTAATTACAGCAATTTTTATCAAGACTATTGATTTATCAAGATTGTAACTATCTATCATATTATTAGCAACACTATCAGCAAATTTAAAATTTTTATTCTGGACAAAAGCTTCTGCTTTTAGCAATAATAACAAATATTGTAAGTTCTTTAGATCATCTGTTAGTACAATTTTTTCTGGTAAAAGATTATTTAGTGAATAATCGATATCGCCTGTGGCTGTATCAATTAATTCTTCATATAGCGCCATATTGCTCTGCATCTTTTTAGTCTTTAAACTTTTTAAACAAATATTATAAACAGTTGTCATTGTTTCCAATATTTTATCAGGCTGATAAATAACTTGAAGATCCAAGATTTCTTCTTTGTAGCTGTTAGCTTCATCAAATTGATATTCGCATAGTGATAGTTGATACAAAACATAAAGCAAATCAATTTTTACGTTTTCATTACAATGTTCACTTAAATTTTTGGAGAAAACCTTGGCTTTAAAAAGAAGCTCATTCAAAGATTCATCAAACACATCTTTTGTACCAAACTCCAAACATGTTTTCATGAAAGAGATGAAATATTTCAGTGTCTCATCATTGTAATTGATATCAATTTCTTTACATAAGAAGGTAAAGACACTTAAAAGCACACCAATTAAATACTTGGTCTTAACAAAAACCTTGCAAATGTTTGCTTCAAATCTTGATGTCTGGAAAGTTAAAACCAAAGTGTTGTTGAGATTTGTGCATGCGTTTTCCAATGCTAGAAGCAATTCTTTATTTACTTTTGGTGTGTTTTTGTCGTCATCTAAAGATTGCAGATCGTTTTCAGCCATTTGGATTGCTGAATTAACTTCTCCCTCAATTGCTAAAACCCCATTCACTATAGGACTTGATAAAGTGTTGTTTATTTCTTTGCATACTTTGATGAAATTGCAGATAGACTGTTGGTCTTGAATAACTAATTCGGACATTTTGGTTATAGTTTTTTCTATGTGATGGTGTTTTGACAAATAACTTATTATGTTTTTTCTTTCTTTTGCTCTATTCCTGAGATAGAATTAAAGTGAATGAACACACCTTAAAGATCAAAAACAACACCTTACATAAACTGTATACCGCATGTCCCTAAAGGGAAGCTCATCTATTAATTAAACTTCCTAAATAAAAAAAAGCGGCTAAACTTATTGGAACATTTATTATTATTATTTTTTTTCCAAAAAAAAAAAACTATCCTTATAGTTAATACTCTATATACATTTAAAAGCCTAGTTTAGTAACGTCTAAGACACTGTCACCATTGGCATCTTTTTCTTTCTTGATGATACCTTGGTTAACGAATTCTTCAAACATGTCTGATGGGAGCCAGTTTTGAGTGGCAGCGAAAGGTTCTTTGACTAATTCTTCGTTATAAGCATTGATAGCATTGGTGATGCTTTCAATTTGCTTGCCGGTGAATTTGACAGGAGCTTCTTTGTCAGCAACAATCTTTTGCTCATGGATCATTGGCCAGGCACCGTGGACACCAACAATCTTTTCATTGATCAACAGATAGTCCTTGGCTAGTTTCTTGTTCTTAGCTACAATGATTGGAGATTTCAATAGCTTGATTATTGGGGCAGCACTGTAGATCAACTCTGGACATTCTTTGTTCAAAGCTTGTTCCCACAAGAACAAGTTTCTGGTTCTCTTGTAAGCAAACATGTATTGTTCAGCAACACCAGGCTTCTTGAATTCTTCGTTATCAGTTTCCATGGTGTAGACCTTTGGACCGTCATAGGCAATGAATTCTGGAGCGTTGTTCAAGATGAATGGGGTAATGGCAGAGTTTTCGAAGTCAACTAAACACAAGCCAGCAGGGGTCTCAATGCAGTTCATTGGATCGATATCTGGGTGTTGTAATCTTGGCTTCAACAAAGCATCCCATCCTGGAATGTTGTCGTTTTTATTTTGAATCATAGCCTTGCTTATCAAGTGCAATTTGTTGTAGGCTTCAATTTCAGCTTCAGAAGCCTTCTTGGCCTTGGCAAAAGCTAATTCTAGAGAAGTGTAAGTAGTCAAAACATCACTGGCATTCTTCCATGGGCCTAAGAACTTTCTGTGTTCTTCAAAGCCTAGGATGTCGTCTTTGTTTTGTCTCCAGAATGATCTTTCAGCAGTGTAACCAATTTTGTATCTGCCTTCAAATTCAGAACCCTTTTCACCAACGTAGATTTCATTGCCGTAATCAGAAGCGGTTCTCAATTCAGTTGGCAGTTCGTTGGCAAAGTACAAAGAACCAAACTTCTTGAACTCAATAGAGGCCAATTTGGATTGGAAACCCATTAATTGGCTTATAGTGTTGTCAAATTGAACCTTGGTGGATGGATCGATTGGTGTATCTTCAATCATTGGGTTCCAGTTCTTCATGGCTAAGTCACCTTCAACAAATTCTTCCAGGATGAATGGGGATTTGATTGGAGATAGCTTGGTTGGAGAATAAGCGTATATCTTTGGAGTCTTGATCTTCAAAACCAAGTCAGCAAAGTCCCTGGTGGCAACTTCACTTCTTAATCTGGTAGCAATTGCATGTTCAGAGTCTCTTGGGTATGGGATTCTCAAGATTAAATCCTTGTCCTCAGTGGTGGTGATTTTGTAGATGTGGTGATGTTTTCCTTCATGGTAGGATTCCATGGTTTTCAGAGACAGCTTGCTCTTAATGTCATCCAAGTTGAACAAGTCTTTGCTCAAGTTTTGTTTCAAGTTAACGGTTAAGTTAGGGTTGAAAAATGGCTTTGGAATACCTGTTTCTTTGCTGTCAGCAGCGGCTTTGGCTTGAGTTCTTAAATCATTCAAAACATCAACCAAACCGTTGACGGAAAAGGGAGTGAATCTCTTAGCCTTTTCTTCAGCATCATTCTTCAACCAATGGCCCCAGTGGTATTTGAAGAACTCTTCATTGGACTTGGAGTCATCTTTGGATAATTCTTCAGTCTTGCCAGCGGAGTTTAAGGTTCTGGCAGAGGAGTGGAACAAAGAAACTTTGTTCAAAGCAACAAAAGTTGAAGGTTTAATTGTATTAGACAAGGCTAACTTAAACATTCTGTATTGTACCTATGATTTGCTTTTTTCTTTGGGTGCTTTACACTTGGAAATTTGCGATGAACTTGATGAAATCCGAAAACGGGTTTTGAGGGGGGAAGGTAAGAAAAAAAATTTTTTTTGGAGCTTTGCTGTGTTTAGCACGTGACATTGTCCTTCAGAGCTTTAACCACTTCAAACAAACTATAATCATTACAACCAATGGTATATTACTACCAGTGATTTTATATTATCGTTATAAGTAAAAAGTGTGTTATTCATACTTATTTTTTTGGTATACCCTCCACCGTGCAGTTTGGATTGGATAAGTGATATATATTGTCTCTGTTGCCTCAACCTTATATCCGTTGATTGCTGATGTTTTATCTAGATTTAATCAATAAAAAAAAACTGAAAAAACATTTTGAGGGTGGCAAATCTTCAATTCAGGTATGAAGAGAGTGATAATGTTTATGATCGAAAAAAAAAAAAATCTCCCCAAAATAATGTTGAGAAAACATCCAGGGATATATGAACATAATATAGCAGCATGGTTAACAATTTTCCAGAAGCAGCCGTCAATGCTGACTTGTTTTTTGTTGTTAAACACCAAATCTATGCGTTTTTATACTATATGAAGATTATTCCAGAAGACTGTTTTTATTTGGATAGATCTCTTCCAAAAAAAATTGGTTTGAAATATGCACTTCCTACTCTCAGCATAACCACATTGCTTGATGAACAAAATACAATCAGCAACTGGATATCGGACATTGAAGATTTGATACATAGAAGAAAAATTCGGAGACTTATTCTGAATTGCAATGCGTCTGATTCAGAGCTACCCTTAAAACAGATGGTGATGGACTTTTTTGACATAAAGGCAAGACCTGTTGATCAGTTTGATTTTAAAAGAGACTACCTAAACGAGGTTATTCAGAAATACAAAAACTATAAAACTGATGGAAAATTCTATGACAGCAAAAGTGCAAGGATCAACATGACCTTTGTGTACAAAAAAAAACACTCCAGTGCAGCAAATCATGGGTCTAAGAAGAGGCCCAGGAAAAAAAAGGATTTCACTAAAGTGGGGTTGGGTATTCAGCACGATTACGTACATTACCGCATTTGCTCCAAGGTGAACATAAATGATCCAGCACAAAAGATAGAGAAAAGTGCTTTATCTTGTGGAAAAAAAAGAAAACTGAGTGGTTTATCCACGAGAAACAATCTAGATTCGAAAGCCGGATATATCTACAGCGACATTGAAGAGTCTGAGGTTGAGGAAACTGAAATTGAGGACGCAACCAAAGCTGGTGGTTGTTCGACCATGTTTTTAAGTTGTTTGTGAGAGTTGTAATAAAAATCAAGATTTGCTAAGACCTTCCCAAACTTAATGATTACATTTGAGTATTAATTTTTTTAAAAGTCATTTTCATTAAAAAAATAATTTTATTTAAATATTAAATGAAAACATATTACCGATATTATTGATATACACGTGACCATTATAAACAAACTTTACTTTTTTTTGGTTTTACTGCTGGACACCCCAATATACATTTTTTTTCGATATAATATTGAGTGATAATATTCTTTATTGGGGGAAGACTCATGAAAGTAAAACTCAGAAAAAAGAACACCCTTGATACCAATACAAACAGCCTTTGCGTGCTATATCAATGAATTTTCTGAAACAAAGCTTGAGAAGCTACTCTGTGGGCAAGTACCCAAGCAGACTGGACTTCACCCTTGGGCAAGCATTGCATGAGTCTCGTCCCAATCTTCTGAAACCAGGCGACCTAACTCCAGGGATATCTGCTGAGGAGTACTATCTGAGAAGACTGAGACTGGCTGACAGATTGCCTGCGAAGTCTTGTGTGGTTATACCGAGCAATGAGGTGAAACATGCGTCAGGGCCTGTTTTCTACAAGTTCCAGCAAAACACAAACTTCTTATACCTAACTGGGTTTGATGAGCCTGACTCGATGATGATCTTGGAGAAGCCCAATGAGAACCTGGACGACACTGTGCTGCATATGCTAGTCAGGGAAAAAGACCCAAGACAAGAAACATGGACTGGCCACCGAACGGGAACCAAGAACTGCTACAACTTCTTCAATGCGGATGAGGTTTGTGGAGTCAGCCAATGGAAGCCGTACTTCAACAAGGTGCTGTCCAAGTACGACAACATCTACTTTGACTCAGACCCCATTGCATATGAAAACGGCAATGTAGAAATGTTTTTGAAAAAGGACCTGCAGAAAAACCCCCAGAGCTTCAGCAAGGAAATAGCTGAGCTGAGACTCGTTAAGTCCGAAAGCGAGATGAGGATTATTAGGGAGTGTGGGAGAATATCTGGAAGATCGTACAACGAGGCAATGGTTGAGAAGATCCAGAGCGAAAAGAACCTGCAAGCTTTTCTGGAGTACAAGTTCATAAGCAATGGCCTGGACGGGAGTGGATATATCCCTGTTGTGGCTGGTGGACCGAATGCCCTAACCATCCATTATACAATCAACAACGATATCATAAGGGATGATGAGATGGTATTGATTGATGCTGGAGGAAAGTTTGGGCACTACACTGCAGACATCTCCAGAACATTCCCTATTCTGGGTGAATTCAGCGAGCCCCAAAAGGCGCTTTACGAGGCTGTACTTGATGTGAACCGAGAGTGCATCAAGATATCGTCGGAGTTAGTGAGCGGGGGAGTAAGTTTTTCTGACCTGCATGCCTTCAGCAGACAGCTTCTGTACCAGAACTTGCAGCAGGTAGGAGGGTTTAAAAACCTGGAGAAGAACATTGACAAGCTGTACCCGCACCACATTGGCCATTACCTGGGCTTGGATCTGCACGACATACCGGCCATTTCGATGGGGGAGAAGTTCCAAGAAAACTCTGTGATTACCATTGAGCCTGGTGTTTACTGTCCACCGGACGACTCCTTTGTGCCCAAGCACTTCCAGAACATAGGAATACGTGTTGAGGACAACATCAGCTTGCTGGCCAATGGGCACTACGAGAACCTGACTGTTGAGGCTGTTAAGGAGGTTGCTGACATTGAGGCTTTGATAGCTAAAGGCTGTGTGAACAGAAAGCATGTGTCCTCAATGACCGAGCCATTGTTGTAGTTTATAAATAGAAAAAATGAAAATAAGCAGGACAGCAAGTATTGATAATCAAGAATATGAACAACAGCCATTTTGGCATTGTGTTTTGGTTATTATTAGACACACTGAAAAAAAAAACTCATGCTGCCAGTGATAAGGAGATGAACGAAATGAGGGTTTTTTTTTTTTGGGAGGAAAGATTACGTATTAAAAAAAAAAGAGAGTGCGAAAAAACATGGCTTACGTGTTTTATTTATTTATTTTTGGTGCTAGGAATAAAATATAAAAAAAAGAGAGAGCGAAAATACATGATTCAAGAGCAGAAAACAAGCTTTATTTTTTTTGGTTGGGCTCCTCATTTAGCCAAAAAAAGAAAAAAAAAAAGAAAGGGAACTGCCTAGTTTCTTTTTTTTGGTGTGTGTGTTTTTTAAAATAGCAACGTTTGAAAAGGTTTAATTTGTTTGAAAAACAATCTAGACTGCCGTGTGTTTGACTGTGATCTTTGTTAGTAATTCTTAATTTGAAGAATACCTTAGTCAAAGGTGTTTTTGCTTTTTTCTTATTTTTTTATTTTTATATTTTTTTCCAGATCTATTAACAATCAAGAAAAAAAGGTCTTTTTACCACTCTATTGACCACCAAACAAGAAAACCCTTAGACCAACATTAGCCACTATCATAGGGAAGTGGATCACCTTTTCCTTTGTTTAATTTTGTAAATACCTTTTTTTTTGTTGTTTACTGAGAAGATTCCTTGCGTGTCTTCATCATCTAGTCATCAAAGATACTACAAGACCTACAATACAAGTAAAAAGTGCAAGAAACATTCATTCTTCATATCTTATTCTCAATCACCACCATTTTGAAGTCATCGATTGGATAGTAATCAAGCTTGCAGGTTTTAATTTATCAAAAAGTAAATAAAACTCTATTTAACTCAGCGAAAACTATACAGAAAACAATTTTAACCTTGTTCAGTATCATCTTAACAGACAGAGTCTTTAGTCTTTCAAGGCCCTTTTTTTTTTTTAAAAAAAATAAAACATCTTCTTTTAACAGATACACAAGAAAGAGACTGATCACATAAGATGCCCGAAAACATTAAGAATCCAACCAAAACCAAGCTTAGTTTGAAGAAGAGACGCTCATTCAGCGGCGATCTTCTGCTCGACATGTCATTTGACAAAAACAAATCAAACGTTTTTTCCACCCAGAACGAGAATACGTCTTTTTTTGAGAACACTCCCGGAGCTATGAAAAACCAGCCTGTGAATACCCCATTCACTATGGACAATGACCTCAGCTCTGCCTACATAAACTCAGCCAATGAGCTGTCTCCTGCAAATAGAAGCATAAATTCCTGCACAGATGCCATTTTAGAGTGTGCAGAAGAAAACAGCATCCATCACAACAATGTAAATAAATCCATATTCAATGAAGACAGTCCAGGCAGATGGAGCCCAGAGAAAGACTCCCTCAAGAGCTGCTTGGTTCAAGAAAGCGAATCGTGCACAAGTATGTCAGATGACTCAGAGCACAGAACCATCATGTCAAATAATACCACTCCAATGAACATAAAGTTCAAGTTTGGGGACAACAGCAGAACCAGCTCTGAACCACCTGCTTTTAAGACAAACTTAGAAACCCCCAGCAAATATAACATGGAAAGTACCCCGGCCTATGAAGGTGTTTTAGAACAAAAAATAAGGTCTCCTAAAGGAACAAGACCTAGTCTGGGCAGCAGAAACTCTTCAACAGTATACACATCAACAAACAGCATGCCTACATGCAGCACAGCCCCAATGCACAGGTATTCAAACAGCTTTGGAAATAACAAGAATAAAAGCGGCAAAAAACACAGACACAATTTATCACTCCCTCAGGCACACTTGATGACTTTCAAGCATCACAGCAGCAGCTTGGGAGCCCAAAACAACTCAAGCATAACAGGCAGAGAGTTTGGTGAAAAGTTTTTTAAGATCAACGTCGAGTACCAGGAGACTCTGTCTCCATTGATAGATTCTGTGAACATTGAAGAGCAAAACAGACTGTCAACAGCCAAAAAGTTTGTTGAGAACAACAACGAACTGAAATGCGGCAAGGATGAGCTGGAGGTATTTTACTCAAATGCCACAGAGACTTTTTTCCAAAGACACTACAAGTATTTCAAAAAGTTTTTGAGTACCCCATCGGACCACCCATACTCCTCAGTGGCCATTCCTGGCTGGCTGGATACTCTCCTTCTCCACAAGGAAAAGCTGTATTTTGTCAGAAAGTTCCAGCAACTGAGCTACTTGGAGAGACAAAGAATAGACCAATACTTTCTATACCAAAAGAGGCTATTTGAAAAAAGCAGAAGCCTCAGTTTAAACGGAAGCATTGGAGCATCAAGCGATGACGACATGCGTGCTGGGCTGAGCTCCAACTGCGAACTG
The DNA here is from genome assembly GCA_030567235.1 of Hanseniaspora clermontiae. Taxonomy (NCBI): domain Eukaryota; kingdom Fungi; phylum Ascomycota; class Saccharomycetes; order Saccharomycodales; family Saccharomycodaceae; genus Hanseniaspora; species Hanseniaspora clermontiae. The sequence goes on along the minus strand of JAJLRV010000127.1, from coordinate 93,469 downwards.
TTCTCTGGTGACGTCTTTGAACATGGTATTAAGAACAGATACAAGAGCGTGATTCCATACCAGAAGACAAGGGTAATTCTGCATGAGAACGCCAAGAAAAACGACTTCCCAAGACAAAACAACACAGTCAGCCAGAACATATCCAAATTGTCCATAACCAGCAGCAACTCAGCAGATAACTATTTCAACGGAAACTACTTGTCAACACCTTTTAAAACTGACGAGAACTCTCTAGGGTTGTGCCCATACATAGCCACACAGGCCCCGCTGGAACACACCATAAGGGACTTCTACAATGTTTTGATATCGAACAAGGTCAACATGGTCATCACCCTGACCAAGGAAATAGAAAACGGAATGAACAAGTGCTCGAACTTCTGGGTTGATGGGAAGAACTACGACGGGATTCAGTGCACTCTGCTTGATGAGTTCTCCATGAGCAACATGCACATGAACCACTGCATCTTTGCGGAAGAAAACCAGGTTGGTGCTACCACCCCGAAAAGACACTTTGCCCAGAGCGACAGCCAAAAGCAAGGCAACGACTACTTCAGCTCCAAGCTGCATCACGACATCGAGGAGTCCTTGATTGTCAGATTGCTGAAGTTGGAGTGGATTGATACACACACCTGTGAGCAGAAAAGCTGGGTCTTTGTGCAGGTTCAGATGACCACATGGCCTGACTTCAGCGTTCCGAAGTGTAATTGTGACATGCTGAATATTGTGAACATCAAAATTCTAGTGCAGGACATCTACGCCTCCACCAACAAGGAAGCTTCTAAAGGCGGGCGTGATCTGGCACCGAGCTCTAACAACAAGGTTGTAGTTCACTGCAGCAGTGGGAGTGGCCGATCAGGGACGATTTGCTGCACTGATGCACTGATCGACACAATCCTGCACGGGAACGAGCAAATTATAAACACTGAAGACCCGGTTTATGACATAGTTGCTGCTTTCAGGGAGCAGAGGCTTCACATGGTCCAGAATGTGAACCAGTACCTCATGATATACGACTCCTTGGTTTCATTCATACAATCAGCCGCTGACGGATCGTGGCAGATGTATAGGGAGAAGTTTGAGAAGCTGGATATTTTCCACAAGTTCAAGGACTTGATAAGTATTTAAACAAAAAATGTATATATATTTATATATGTTCACGCAGGAAAAACAAAACACCCACATGACCGGAGCAGTGCCTATTTTTTTTTTACTATTACCACACGCTCTAGCCGAGAATCAGCTCATACACGATGACCAGGAGATTGACCACAATCAGGGGTATTCTGAGCAGGGTCTGGACAGAGTATATCAGCGACACCAGCTTCGCCTTCATCGAGTCTGGCTTCATGTTGGCTGCTGAGGAGGCATATGGGTATGTGTTGTGTTGCATGATCTGTGCGTGGGACTTGCTGTTCCCCAGTCCGATCCGTCTCAGGAACCGTTCCTCGTTCAGGATGGCTACTGCGTTGATGAAGAAGAGCGACACGTAGAAGAATCTTCCGAACCCAAACATGTTGTATATATATGTGTGTGTGTTTACAGGGTTGTGTGTGTGTTTTTTATGGTTTATTTGATGAGAGAGTAGAGAAAAACACACTAGAGGGAGTTTTTCTTTTGGTGGGTGGATTGCCACCAAAAAAAAAAAAAACAAAAAAACACAAATACATTTGGTCGGAGATATGCCCAGAAGGAAAAGCAAAGTAAAAAAAATGTCAAAACAGAACAAAAAAACGTGACGTAGATAAACGTGACTTGACAAAAATGGGAATAAAAATGTGACGTGAAAAAAATGGTAATCAGAAAAAAACGTGACTAACCAAAAACGTGACTTTGAAAAAATGGGAATGAAAAAATTAAAATAGAAAACACGTGACTTGGTGAGAACACGCCGCTACACCGTTCCTGTCATGTGCCAACAAAAAAAAAAAATTCTCTCTCCCCTCAAGCTGTTCGGATTGCAACGGATTTAAATGGGGCTTGCGGCATCACCACATCCATGGCTCGGAGTTGAGCGGATCAAAAAAAAAATAAGAAAAAAGGAACGAAGCAATCCTTCGTGTATTTAAAAAGGCACATTGTCGATCACTGCAAAGCAATACACTTCCAATTCCACTAACTTTAACATACGAGCAATGCCGAAAAAAAAGGAACCAAAAGTAGCAAGACGAGAGAACGGTGTTGCAGGGGTTTGGCTTCTGGATTGCCTCTCAGATGATATTCGGTGCCATCTATTTTGGAACAACAGAAAAACTGACCAGACGCGTCTGCACACTCAAGAAGAGTCTGGGTACTCTGGAGAAAAACAACAAGAATGAAGACTCCAGCTATTACCGGTTGCCCATTCAGAAAGTACGAGACAGGAAAACTTCATTCTCAGCAATATTTTTTTTGTTTTTTTTGTTTTCACATTCCTGGGGTCTGAGGGGTAGTTTATTTTGGGACCAACTATGTTTTGTTGAAAAAAAAAGTATTGGGAATTATGAGACTAGTGGTTTTGGTGATTAAACGTCTGGGCACAAGTTCCAAACCTAATGAACCTTACATTGAGTTTGCAACACTTGCTGCATAGAGCGTTCTAGAAGAAATCATGAACAAGCAAAAACTCTTGTGCACTATGTTGCTTTCCGCCAAACTAGATCAATATTTCGCATGATGTCACAAAGTCTCAACACGAGTTTTTTTTTCTAGGCCCAATCCTGGGCGTTTATGATTTCACGGATTTTAAAAACCAGTAGGGGTTATTTTTTTCCGCGAGATTATCTAGAGTGCGCAAATTGTTAGGTCTTGTTTTTTTTACGAAAATGCCACGGGTGTGCGTTCATGATGGCAAAAACAACCGTATTGTATTTTTTCCCTCTGTTTTTCTGAATAATGCGGTGCTATAATCATAGCCTTCATCCGCTTGTCGGAGTCATACTTCCAGAACCTTTGTTGCTGCCGACAGTAAACACCGTAACATAATGTATGACGAACAAAGTATAGTTGTTATTTTTACGAAACTCTTGTGCATTACAGAAGCTAACTTCACCACAGCAGACGTGATTCACTGAATTCATTAAGATCATCAAAAAAAAAAAGGAAGAAAGGACCAGGCCCTTTTTGTTTTCCCACGTGGCCTATTTTTGTAGATCCAGAACAAGTAAAACAAAAAAAAATAAATTCCCAGACCTGTTGCCCTAATGGATCAAATGCTAAGAAAAAACAGATTGTATTTTTTTCCTCATTAGTACACAACAAAGTCTGGTATTTTTTTTTTTTTTCTGTTGGTTGTAAGAAACCAAGACTTTTACTATTACTAATAATTTGTCAGAACACGATAGAACTGTGTAAATCTTGAGCAAAAGGGCTACTGAAATTACTGCCGCGCCTAGAACCCACATAACAAGTTATTCAATAGAAGGTCCAATTATTGAACCCGCTTCTATGCAAGGGCCAACATTCTTTTACATCATTGTCAGAATGTCAGTGCTCTTTTTCAAAAGGCAGTTTTGTGAATTGATAAAGGGAAAAGGATGTAATTCAGCCTGTCCCTGTATCCTGAATATCGTCTATTTTTGTTCTTATTTGCTGAAATACGACTAGACTGTTTCTGTTATATCAGCTTCTATATGTCAAAGATACGGCTGACTGTTCCATTTATTCTTGTTTTTTACTTGTTGAAAATACGACTGACTGTTTCTTATATTTTTGTTGTCATTTCTTACAAAAAACAACTGAGTGTTTCCTATATGTTTGTTTTTATTTCTTGAGACACCACCAGACTGTTTCTGTTGTATCAGCTTTTGTTTACTGAGAATACGCTTGACTGTTTCTATTATTTTTGTTCTTATTTACTGAAGATACGGCTCAGTGTTCGTTTTACGTTGCCCATATTTGCTAAAAATACGACCAGCCTGGAGTTTTTATAAGAAGCTATTGCAAAAAGTAAACTGTGTTGTTTTATTTTCTCCATCTTTTTCATTGCTATTTTTAGGAAGTTTGTGTTTTTTTGGGCCCAAAAAAATAGATTATTTTTCTGTTCAAAACAACAAAATGCTAAAAATAGTCGAAGGGAAAAGAACCAATGCTGAATTTGTGAATGGAACCATTTTTTTAATTATATTCATGGGTTCTAGAAGGCTAGCTCGCTTATTTTTTTTTTTGAAACAACCTATCGTAACCAAAAAAAAAAAAGCTCAACAGTTTTTCCTGCAGAATGTAGAAAAATGCGTGATATTTTATTTATATCATGCTTTTTTGAAAGGCTATCGTTTCCTGCAAGCCAAATCAGTCTTGTGAAAAAAGTCCTTCAGCCCACCCTCGCAAAAAAACAAAAAGATCAAACGGAGCGCTAAACAATCTATTGTAAAATGCATTACATAATTGGTCCATATGTTTTCCCTGTATCAAAAGCACACCAGTTTTCCACACAGGAAATGTGATCTATTGTTTCATATTTTTCGTAAAGGCAACAGCACTACGCTTTTTTTTTTTTTTTTGGCCCACATTCGAATATCAAAACGTATATCGGTTTTTCTTTTTCCACACATTCAAAGGCTGTTTTTCCTTGAAGTTTGTTTTTTTATAAACAGCCAATTTATAATGGAAGAGTGGTTATTTTTTTTTTCTGTTATATATAAGAACAGCGTTTAATTGCTAAAAATTTTTTTTAAATTTTATTTTATATTTTATTATTATTTAAAGTTTTTAAATATTGTTCCATAAATTAATAAAAAGAAGAAATAAGAAATAAAACCAATCTTCCATTCATTTTATATCCTTTCACACTCATATAACTTGCCAATAATTATTTAATAATTATAGTAGTCAATCATCAAGCATAAGCATATTCGGCGACCTTATTCATACTCCAATTTTATTTTCTGCATACAAAATAAACTTGAATAACCTAATAGAAACAATTAAAAACAAATCATTGACATTCAATATTAAACAAACAACATGAACTTCTTATTCTTCATCCTATCTTTATTTACCTTGAATAGAATTTGTTTATCTCTACCAATAGCAACCCTATCAGCTGTTGAATCAACTGAGAACAGCGATGATATTGAATATGTCACCGAATTTATTACCCAAACAGTTACTGCTAAGCCAACAAGGGTTGTAACAGTATTGCAAACCGTCGTCACAACAACTTCCGTTTCTGTTACCCCTTCTGCCACTTTCATCGCCAAGATGATCTAGTTAATACCCATTATAAAAAAAAGAAATTTTTTTTACCCATAGCATTTCACACAATTTAATTGTGTGAACCCCCCTAAGCACATATATATACATATATATATATTCTACCTCATTTTTATACTTCTTTCATCCATACTCATGTTTCATAAAAATCTGCACAGCTAAAATAATAAAAAAAAGGTGCACCAAAGGAAAACTATCATTCCATCAACAAACAGAAAATTAAGCCAACCAGCTGTTTCTCATAATCTCACCAGAAAGATTATCTCTTTTCTAGGAAAAAAAACAAGAAAAACAACATAAGCAGTGGCGACAAGATCTGAGCTAAAAAAAAAACAAGATAAAAAGAAATAAAAAATTCCAAGCATTTAGTCTTGAGTACCACTGTGCGCACTAGATCATAATCGTTATGTCGCCAAAAAAAAAAAAGAACAAAAAACAACAACATTTGGTCTGGCCTTTTTTCCGAATGGACTATTCGGAAAAAAGGCCTTTTGTTGTTTTTTTTTGGACTGGGCATTATCATATTTCGAACATGAGGGAAAAAAAATTAATTAACTCATTATGATCGTTGATGTTTTACTCCTCCTGGTTACGTTTTTGTTTCGCGTATTGTGTTTTTGCCAAATCAAGCCAAGCAGAAAGGCAAAAATTAAAAGGCAAGAATTTATCACGCTATGTTGAGGGGGAAAAAAAAAAACATTCATTACACAATAGCAATACACAGTTTTGAGTGATTTTTTTTCTTCTAGAGCACTACGTAAAAATATCCATTTTCTTTCACGGATCAATTTCTCCGTGGATATTATGCGAAGTAAACACCCACAGCTTACATAAGAGATGCCAGTGGAAGCAACCATTTGTTTTTCTTATAGCCATTAACGGATATCATCTGTACAGATTCAAATTCCACCCTTCAAGAATTTGGCAATGTATGCATTTTTCCTCAATGCACAACAACGACTTAACTACACGTACTTTAGTGTGCATTCAAAATACACACAGAAGACACGTTGGAGTTCTGTTGAAAAACAAAAGCAGGTTGATGTCAGTAGTTCTAATTGATATTCTTTAAACAAGATTAGGGCAAAAAGAAGATCACCACATGTTGCAACGTAAAACAGCAATAAAAGCAGGGCATGTTTAATAAAGTCTTGGTAAAAAAAAAAAAATTTCCTTTTTTCCATGAATACGAGAAGTTTTATCTATTGAGCATTCTTGTAAATCAAGATAATTTTGCCAATCAGAAAGAATTTGAATAATAGGACAAAAGCAAGTTTTTTTTTTTTTTTTTTTTTAAAAAAAAACGAAGGCTAGTTGAATCCAAAAGAAGAAGCTTTATTCTTGGAAAAAATAGGTGAAAATAGCCTAGATGAGTTCATAAAGTTCTGAAACTTCTGACGCAGTCTTCTCTCAGTGTCAATATTCATGTAAGATAGTTTAGATGCTTAACACACTAGATGCTGCTGCATTTGATTAATTTACAATAGATGTGCTGTAATGCTGCATAGTAAGGTGCGTCTTTCAGCACCCATATCATTAGGTTGTTTCGTGTGTGTAAATAAAGGCAAAAACAACAAACAGACTGTGTTTTTTTACCTCTCTCCAAAAAAACGAATGAGTTGCCATCATGTCAACAAAATGCTTAAGATTGGGGGCTTATACCGTTTTGTGTCCGATATGTGCAAGCCTTGTTAACTTATTTTCATGTGGAGGCCACTAAAATAACCAGGAATAGATCAAGCACCTTGAGAAAACCGTTTGACAACATATTTTATCGTAAAGTTCCAATTGCTCTTCTCACCACATTCACATGTTTCAGATTAAAAAAAAAAAATAGAAAAGTGGTCATGTCTTTTTTTTTGCTTGTTTAACTAGCATTCCGGCATCAAAAATGGTGTTTCCCTCGCTTACTTTTTTAATGGATATTTTGCCAACGGCAACCACCGCTTGCACATTGGCTATTATAAATAGCTGCTGTATACTTTTGTCTTGATTCTCTGAATGATGTTAATATCATCAATTTTTATTTTATTCAGCATATGGTAAATTACGAGAGTTAGAAGTCTTACCAAGTAACCAAAAAGACACTAATTACATCATATGGATTCAATAGCGTAATCCGCTTAAGTCCAATTAGTCCCAAGCTGTTTTTTTTCAGTTTGATGAGATGATTTACCATTAGTCGAGAATGAACCAAAAAAAGCATTAAAAAAACTCCCCGAAACTTTTGCTGTCCAATGTTATAAACGGTCTTGGCAAAGCCATCATTGCTTTCAAATCCGTTAACAGTTTACTTCTACATTGTCAAACACAAAAGTCGCTTATGTTCTAAAAACACAATATTGGTATGTCTTTAGACACTCTCTATTTGTTGAACAGTAAGTAACAAAACGTGCTTCACCAGACTTAACACAGCACAAATAAACAAGAGGTTTTTCTTCTCAGCATTACAAAAACACTAGCATTTCATTCATAGCATCACAGCATATACAAGCATTATAATATATCATCACGTTTTTTTTTTTTGAGATTTTACACATTTCATATATAAACACATAAAAATAATACATAATTCAACATACCAAAAAATAAAACAAAAAATAGTGTCATCATAAGCAATATCCATATTGCATTACAACTCAAGTTGGAATATTTCAATTCCGAGATACAAACTTTACAAAACATAGACTAAACAATTGCAAATCGTTGCAATTACTTAGTGTATGAATCCAGTTCATATTCAACATGTACCAGCAGCAACAAAGACTGTTGTCAAGGTTGCTGCCATATACAACTAAACGCAAACAATTTTTAACATTTCTCAAAAATTCTGTGTTTAGCATCATGCGACTGACAAACCCCAGAAACCATCGTAGCCGTTATTCATACTTGAAGAAACAGACTAAACATAATGGTAGCCAGAAAGTAGTAGCCAAAAAAAAAGATGGATGCTTACACATTCCATACAAAAAAAACAAAGAGGGATGACTATCTCTTCTTCATTTTTCTTTGTTAACAGCAATTCCTCAATGACTGGTGATTGATTCAAGAGGAATTGACATGTTACACTGTTCCAAAAACGGAGTCATCATCTCAACAGAGATGACTTCGTATGTTTTCGGGTTGACTTTAGGTAAGTCACTGGCTTCAATAGCCTTGTTTTTGTATTCATTTAAATCACCTGAATAATAAATCATCAAATAAGCCATAAAACCCTTACCTGTTGGGTCTAATTGGCCGTTTTCGTCAACTTCGTTTTGTCCGTAGCTGAAAGAATGGACTGTCTTGAAACCATAGTGCTCGTAAATGTTCTTGGCTTCTTCAGAAATGGCTTCCAAAACAATTGGACAGCCCCTCAAGTCTGACATCTTCATGTAATGCTTGAAGATCTTGGTGACAGTACCTTTCTTTTTTTCTTGGTTGAAGTTTCTTCCAACCAAGTTGATGTAGTAGAAAGGATTTTCGCTGATGAAGGATTCCAAATAGAAATCATAGTCCTCATACCAAACCTTGTTGAATCTGGTGTCCTTCGTTTCACTGAAGTCAATGTGGACACCAGGTGGTGAGACCAAAGCAACGGCGTTAAAGTCATCACATTCAATGACTTCACCGCCTAAATCAGAGTACATGGATGCATAGTAGTACATGATGGCTTTGTTTCTGTGGTTAGAAAAATTCTCATCCAATTCGATGTTGAATATTTTTTTCAAAAAATAAGAAAAGGATGCGGATGCTTTAAAAGAGGAGTGTAAAGCATCAGCAACAGACAGAATATCGGTAGTTTGGTTTATGGGACTTGGTTCTTTAGACATGGATTCTTGGTTTGTGGATTGTTAAGGGAAAAGAAAAGTAGACAGTTTAATTCTAACAATTAAAATAATTGCAGAATGATTGAAGTTTTAGGGTTAAGAAATAAATTCTCTGGTTTATTTAACATTTTATTCAAGGTTATTTTTTAAAAAAACAAGATGTAGTACAATTTCCAAAATGAGAAATTTGTCTGGGTGCTTATATAATAATGACATTAGCCGCGAATTTCAGAAAAACTGGGTTTTTTCTCAACAGCCACCATATCTTTTGGCCTTGATATTTCTACTGGGGGATGAAAAAAAAATAATAGACATTTGTCGCTTAGATAAGAAATCTTATGCGCCGCTTTCTAAGAATATCAGTGGGTTTTTCAAAAAAAAACGTATACATAAAAGTTGTGCTTTTAACTCCTTTAAATCATTTTCAGATAGCAGCTCTTTCAGACAAACAGAGCAAGATTTTGCTTGGAAATTAGGCGGCTAAGCCTTAAGTCCTCTAACAAAGATAAGCAAGCGGTATTTAGCTTAGGTTTTGAAGAAACTAGATTACTAACTTAGATATCTGCTCACTATCTAGTAGTATATTCAGGTTTCCCGTTTCCCATATCTCCTCTAGAATCAACTTGATCTGGTTGCTGTAATGCGAATGTATTGTCTCTCCTACGGATATTACATACTTGCTGATAATAAATCTTTCCTCCGGAGTCGTGGTGAATGCCCCTATGATCAACAATGACCATTGAAGAATACACAGCAGCTTGTCACCAAGCTCTATATCATTCAAAGCATTTACTACATACTTTACCACGTTTCTGATGTCTAAGTCTTCAAGAATCTCCTTATCCGTCATGGTTTCGTAATTCAATATCTTAAACAATAACAAGTAGCATGACTTGGATACTATAGACCCGCTTAACAATCCAGGTCTGTACTTTGTATACTTTTCCATGTTATTTTTGATTTTAAGCGGCAATGCAGGCGGTGAGTAGTACAAGCACTGTTGCTGCAACTCTTTGGCTCTGATCTCCCAAATGGAATCTTTTGGCAAAGGAAGCTTCAGAGTACCCAAATAGGATACCTTTGCCAGCATGATGAAACATTCAACACTTGAACCTAAAACCGGGTTGTTAAGCCACTCAACTTCACAGTTCTCAAAAATCGGAAACTTCAACATTGCCACCAACCTGGTAATGATTGGATCAAAGGGGTTTGGCAAGTTCTTAGAATCAAAATCTTTAGCAACTGATATGCTGACGGTGTAATTATACACAAAAGACTCCAATAACATTCTATCAATTGGTGTATTTGGAATTTCAGAAGAAGTGTCCAACAGATACCTGTTCTGTATGGTTTCGAAGGAATGCGCCAAGTTCTCTAAACAACGATCCACAACATCTTGCCCATTTTTCAGCTTATCTCTCAGAACTAGCAATTGGAAACAGGCAATGATCCAATCTTCATTTCCTTTGATTTTTTTGTAGTTGAAGCCCATGGAGTTGTTCGTTGATATGCTATCCGGTGAATTGGCATCATTGCTCGCACTGGAAAAATCGTACAGATACTGTCTCTCACCTAGCAACTTCTGTAGGCTTTTTTTACTTTCATCATACAAGTCCTCAGCAATCTTGCTGTACTCATTGGGCTGGCACCATGCCAAAAAAGTAGCTCCACAGCATTTGAAGACGGACTTGACTATGCCGTTGTGCTCAATTTGTGGAAACGTAACGCTTGTTGATAGCTGCGGCAGAGTATTTTGCGGCCCAACTTGGGGCAAGAAGTAGTTGAAAAAGGAGTAGTACAATAACAGTTCTCTTTTGTTGGTTTCTGACACCGTTGTATTGGTACCACTCGTATTGATTGAACTAACACTTTCGGCTCCATTGGCCTTGTTTTGCAAGAGCCCCTTGAGATCCTTTTGTATGTCCTTGTTTTCAAACCTTGTCAATAGCTGCTGGTAAATGATTTGGTTCTCTGCTAATTCCTCGTCAAGCCCACCATATTGGTTTTCATCGTCTATGGATTTGGATTCTTCCGAAGCGTTGATGGTTTTTAATCCTTCATCTAAAGACAAAGCTTTAGTTAGACCGGGGGTGTTTATGTCAATGTTTTCTTGGTTTGTGTTGTTGTTGTGGACGCCATTTGATATCATCTCATAAAAGTTAGGCAAAGGGCTTTGTATGTTCATTGGCGACATGGGCTTGGTTATATTGAAGTTTAAAGGACTCAAAGCCTGGCCAAATTCTGAAACAGAGTTTGGGCCATTTGAAGTAAGATACTTGTCATGAACTTCACCAGCATTGTTCTGGTTGTTGTTAAAATATGCTGTCAGCATTGTCTCATTCTGTACACCAAGATCAAACATCTTGTCTAGCAGCAAACTTGTGTCGTTGATATTACTGAAGTTAAAAAGAGTTGTTGATAGATTTGTCTTTTTCATAACACCAGAGTCTTTGTCTTCATATTCATTAGGCTTTACCGCATCCAAGCCTTTGACATTGGATAAACCAATATGTGTTGGCGTAGGCGACTGCATTAAACCTGTGCTCATTTCTAACAACGCCTTTGCAGACTCCATTATTGTTTCTGATGAGTCAGGTTTGTTATCTGAACCGCGACTTTTGCTGGCCTTTTCTGACTTTTTGATCTTTTTATCGGTTTGGTTTTTAATTTTGGCTTCTTCCTTATCATTCATTGCCATTTCAGCTTTTTGTTTCTTCATCTCCTCTTTTAATTCCAGTTTTGCCTTCCTTTCAGCCTCTTTTTCTATTTGACGCTGCTCATGTTTCAGCTTCAGCATCTTCTTTTTATGTTCTTTTCTCAGCTGCTTAGATACATCCTTGCCCTCATTTAGCTTATCGCTAATGATTTGTCGTAGTTCCTTGGTCAAAGCACCTGAGATGTCACCTAAATCACCAGGCCAAAAACAGTCAATGAAAGCACTGTAGCAAGTTTTACACTTTCCTTCTATCTTCTCTTCATCACACTTCCTTTTAATGAATCTACACGTAAAACAGCCTGATTTAGTTCTTTTTTTAGTTGCGTCGTTTTCTTCCTCTCTAATATTGTTAATTTCCAGACTTTCATTCATACTTGTATTAATTGTTTACTTATGGTTGAGAATCAGAACTTTAAAATGGCTTATTTGTGTTGACCACTATACTAATTGTAGCTTCTGGTTATGGTGTATTTTGTTTAACCTAGTTTATTTTCGTTTTCCATATACATGTGTTTTTGTGACGAGTTTTATTCGCTTAACTGTCCAGGAAGGCGCTAAACAACAAATTAAGCGAGAAAAATTCCCAATGTTTGAAGTTGCCTCGCCTTTATTGCAAAGACCGGTTTTTTTTCCCCCGTTCTCCTTCACGGGTTATTGCTATAAGGTAATTCCTGTTTGAGTGTGACTAGTATCTACCCTGACAAACACATATGTCCGAATGGTCTTCATTTTTTTTCTGATTAGGTCATGTGACGTTCACGAGTTTTGTGGGTAATTTGGAAGCTCTTGTTTTGTTTCTTTCCCATAATGCTACGAATCCATTGATTTATCACGTTATTTTTTCCTAAATAGGATAAGAAATGCTATAAATAAAACATGGTATCAGGGCAAATTTCACTGACGGGTTCATTTGTTTTTTCTTTCTTTTTCTTGTTTTGCTGCAAAGAAATCACAACGTTAACTGATTTGTTTGTTTACTTTTTTTTTTTTTTTTTTTTGTGATTACTTGGCCAAATAAATTTACATACAGTAGTTACGTGTGATTAATTTCTCCAGATATATCGCATTGAATTATCATTTTGATAATTAAAAAAAAAATTGTTATTGATTAAAAGTGCTAATTAGCTTTACATAAACCAAAAGAAATAGTTATATTACAATCATTTTAATACATACATTTTTTGTTTTGCTTTAATAATTAAATAAAAAACTGTTGACTCTTTAACAGATTTATTAATATCTTCTTTCACACTCCTCTTCAGATACAGAAGAAAACATATACAATGAACTACGGAATACTTGGACAGCATGCAGACGATAAGGTTATCAGTAATATTAGAGAGAGAATACAGAAACAACAGAAGCTAAGGAGTATGCAATCCATAAACAACTTCAAAGCTGGACAAGCAAATACAAATGCTTCGAAGATTCTGTCTAATAATGAAAATGTGATACACGTAAAAAAGACAGCTCACCAAGTTTTAGCAAATAAGAACAGACAGGTCTTGTCTGAGATATCTAATACTAATGCTAGACCATCGAGAAGCAATTCATACAGGTCTTTAAATAATAAAAAAGTTTTGAAAGCAGAAGAAAATAAACCTATAGAAAATACACAAAATAAACAAGAGATATATCAAGAAACATTATCTGAAGGCAATTTGGAAGCATCTGATATTGATATGGAGTTGAATAATGCTTCAAATAGTTCTGTGGTACACCAAGAACCACAACAGCGTGTTTTGAGCAATACATCAAATAGATCCACATCTTCAACAACAAGCTCTCTTGTGAGTTCTTTGAAACCAGAATATACTGAAAATGACATAATGACAATAAAAAGGGTAAATTCAAGATATAGAAAATTTGAAATGTCTTCTGCGGACCCAGACAGATTCGATCCAATGTATGCGCCGGAATATACCAATGAGATCATGAATCATATTGAAGCCTTGTCAAGCAAATATCTACCTAGAGAAAACCTCATATCATACCAAAAAAACATTTCATGGGGAAATAGAAGAACTGTTCTTTCTTGGTTAATACAGAGCCATGAAACTTTGAACTTTTTACCGGAAACTTTATACTTAACAGTCAACATTTTTGATAGAATGTTATCTTCAGTGGAAATATCTAAAGAAAAACTCTATTTGGTGTGTGCTGCTAGTTTTTTCATTGCTACCAAGTATGAAGAAATAAACTGCTTGACTATAGCTGATTTGCTAAAAGTATTAAACCATGAATACGAGGCAGAGGAAATATACTTGGCCGAAGCCTTTATTCTACAGACCTTAAACTTTGACCTAGGAAATCCTGGCCCAATGACTTATCTAAGACGGTTGAGTAAGGCTGATTTGTACGAGAGAAAGCCCCGCTCCTTGGCCAAATACTTGATAGAAACGACTATGATGGATCCTAAACTTGTGGCCGCACCTTCAAGATGGGTAGCTGCAGGTTGCTATTATTTATCATTGATCATCCTTGAAAATTTGACTGACTATGCCAGAGCTCAAGGCAACAATGGAGAAGAAATAGTGGAAATTGAAAAAGATGAAAATTTCAGCATTTGGAAAGAAGAACATATTTACTTCTCAGGATTTTGTGAAGGTCAATTGAATATACTTGCCTCAACAGTTGCGCAAAATTGCAGAAATTGGAGAAAAACACATCCTGTCATATATGCCAAGTACAAGACCAAATCTAACATGTATTCGTCTATCTTGGTAGACAAGTGGTTTGAGATACTACAAGAGAATCAAGAAGAATAGTGCACAGGGTTTACACACATATAAATAGTTTTATATAAGATATTTTTTTTTATTAGCTTATTGATAAGCGCAACCTTTCCCTTTTAATCAATTCTTACGTTTAAGGAAATTTTTTTATTTTTCTGAGATTCAAACTAATGTTTTTCTTCAGATCATATAAAAAACATTGTTCTGTTTTTTTACCCCCACAGCAAAATGTAGAAATCCACTGACCAGACAATCATTAACTTTTTTATATTAATCATGTCAAAAGAAACTCAAGTGGAAGTAAAGCCATTTGTTGATATCAATGCGGTGGTTGATGTAGCTAATGGCAAGATTGGCATAACAATACTTGATCAGAACACCAAAAGTCTTTCTTTTTTGGAAAACGACTATCACTTGAACAAACTTGACAAAAATGATGAGTGTTTAACTATAATTGGGTTTCTGATTGAGACATATAAGTTGAATACGATACTTTTTAGCTCAAGAGTGGACGAAGCCATAATAACTGAGGTTGAAGACAAAGTAAGAAGTAAATATGACAAAGAAAGCTACAACATTGATGTGCAGAGTTTGAAAAATTTTACTAATCACAAAATTATGGATGTTGTGTCTGGTTCTTTAATTCATAAGGTTGCTGATGATATGAATGATGTGTATGAAGATTTGGAAAGTGAAAATAAAAGTAAATATTCTTTGTTTGTTAATTTGGTTGAAGGAAAGAACGATGCTTGTAAACTGACTTTTGGTTGTATTTGCTGCCTACTAAACCAATTAAACAGAGCCAGTGACAATGAAACTTTGGTTAACAATAGCGATGTGGATGTTGTTAATCAGACATTTAATGAGACTAGCATATCTACAATTAGCGAAACCATGAATAACTACATTATTAATATTGATCATTTACCCGTAAACGACAAAAGCTTTACTTTGGACGATGACACGATATTTTCATTGCAATTGCTGCCAAGCTCTTTGAGTGCTTACCAAAAACCAAATGATCAAAAAAACAAAGTCTATTCATTGGTTGAGCTACTAGGACAGAAAATTAGAACTGATTTTGGTAGAGATACATTAATAAAATGGGTTTTGAATCCTTTAAAGAACATTGATGTTATAAAAACCAGGCACAATTTTATTGAGATGACATTGTGCTATTATGACAAATTTGAAGCTTTATGTAACATGATCAACAAACTTCCAAACATTAACAAAATGTTGTATGACTTCCAAGAAGGCAAGATTAGCGTAAAAAATTGGTTAAACTTGCAACAATATTTGAATGGGCTGCTTGATATTGAAATTTTCTTGAAGCAAATGGAACTAGAACTTGGTAATGGCAGTAGCCCTTATTTAATTGAGTTTTTAAAAATTTTAGATGAGTTAAGACTAACAAACTTGATTGACTCAATAATAGCATTTTTCAATTCCGAAGACTCAATGTCTGAACAAAAAATTATTATTCAAAAAGGTTTTAATTCTGAATTGGATTCTTTCATACAAACTTATGAATCTTTAGATGTTCTTTTGGCTGAAAAAGCAGAAATGTTAAATCAAAATCTGACTGAAATTTTTAACCGGTCTTTTAATGTTGCAGTGATGTATGCACCACAGCTTGGATTCTTAGTCTCCATCAAAAATTCAGTGTTTGAAGAATACTTAGCAACCAGCAACTTTGGATTTGAATTCATATTTAATACAAAGACTCATATGTTTTTGAAAAATAAAATGATGGAGGACTTAGATAATACATATGGTGACATTTACAGTGTTATTTCAGATATGGAAATGGAGTTGCAGTTGAATTTCCAGAATGAAATATTTAGCATATACAGTGCAAACTTAAACAAAAGCTATAAATTAGCAGCTGAAATGGAAGTACTACTCTCATTTAGTCATCTATGTTATTGTAACAGCTACTCACGACCAATTTTTAATCTTCAGAATAGCGAAAGTAAGCAAATTTTAATATTAAACAAAGCAAGACATCCAATATACGAAACAATAAATGAATCACATATTTCAAATGATTACAATTCTTGGGATAGTAAAAACTCAATCCATAAAAAAGTTGCTGTAATAACAGGAGCAAATATGTCAGGAAAGACCATGTTCATGCTCACAATTGGGCTAAATGTGCTCTTGGCACAAATCGGCTGCTTTGTCGCTTGCGAAAGGATGGAACTGTCACCTGTTGATATTATACTAACAAAGATTAACACCAGAGAGTCTTTGTCAAAGCTTAAATCAAATTTTGTTTTGGATTGCCAGCAATTGAACAAGTGCTTAAAGAAAACTACTGAAAATAGTCTTGTTTTGATCGATGAATTTGGAAAAGGTACAAATGTCATTGATGGTCCATCTCTATTTGGTGGCGTCCTATTCCAGTTGTTTGAAGTTAAATGTAGAGCCATTTTGTGCACGCATTTTCATGAATTGTTTTCTGACGATGTCTTGGGTAAGGATAAATCAATTGAAAGCAATGTAAACTTTTATATGACAGAAATTGTTGTTGGAGAAAACAAGGAGTTTATAACTTTTTTGTATAAATTGAAAAAAGGCATATCCTTCAAATCATTTGGTGTGGTATGCGCTCAGTATTGCAATTTAAATGAACAAGTTGTTTCAGATGCTAACTTGATATCTGAATTAATGGTAAATACAGATCGGAGCAAAAACGAAAAAATGACAAGTTTATTTCAATTTTTGTCAAACATAAATGAAAACGACCTCAATGATGAGTATAAAAAGTATAAAACATTGATGATTGATTTTTTAAAAAAAGAGTTTTAAGCTTACAAAATTTATGCCAAATTATATACAGATAAGGTGAATATCATTACAACTTAGTAGACTTAGAAATATCCTTTCTAATACCACTCTTTTCACCTTCATATCTACCATCATGAGGACCTTTGTATACTTGTTTCATAGATCTCAATTTCTTTTGAGCCTTTTCGTATTTCTTTCTCTTTTTAACTCTTGAGTTTCTATTGTCTTTGTGTCTATGAGGAGTCAAACCCTTGTTCTTTAAGATTTGGTAGTTGATAGCTCTCTTACCATCTTCATCAAGAGTTTCGGCCAATTCTTCTAATTTACCTTCAGTAGATGCTTGCTTTGCAAGTTTGTGAGCTTCAATTCTACTGTTCTTCTTATCAGATTTGTCTTTGGAGACAGCATTGTAGAAATCTTCAATTTCTTCTGCATTATAGTTATTGATTTCATTGATCTTTTCCATATCAATGTCTTCTTCTTGCATTTGTTTAGCAAAGTCGTCTTGTTTTTGCAAACCTCTTTGTCTGGCTTCTTCCAACAATCTTTGCTTTCTTTCAAACATTCTTTCTTTGTATGGAATATCATCATCACCTCCTACTAACTTATCATTACTTTGTCTATCAGATTTGTCAATCTTAGCAGTGTAGAATCTCAATGACTTCTTCTTTTGGTTCTTTTCAGCTAGATCAATGTCATTGATTTCATCCTCAATGAAATCACCTCTATTTTTCTTTTTATCAGATACATTAATTCTAGATTCAAACTCAATATCAGACTCTTCTACGGAAGAACTTTGTTCTTCCTCATCTTCAGATGCTTCCATGGACTCATCTGAATTTTCCTCAATAGCATTGGCCAAAATATCTTCGTCTAATTCACTAATTTCTTCATTTTCATCAACATCTTCAACATCATTCGATTCGTAATTCTCCGGTAATAAATCAGCTTGTCTAACTATCTCCTTTGTAAGAAGAATTTTTTCCATAATAGGATGATATTTCATATTCTTGAATTCTTCATTATCTGGATCTTGTAAGTTCTTCAACAGAATAACAAAGTATAAATTCATTGAAGCCAGGTTGGACAGGTAAGCTGACTTTTTCATATTCAAAACGGTGAATAGCTCTTGATTAGATTCAGAATCAATTTCCAATAACAAAGCTTTGGTTTTCTCTAGCTTTGCATCAATAGTCTTATATTCGTTGTGCAATGGGGTGAATTCAGGGAATCTTGACTTTAGGAAGTCAACCTTTTCTTTTTCAGAAAATGAAGCAATTGAATCAATGTTCTGTTTTTCAATTTGAACAATGCCTGAATCGCCTTCAAAAGCTTTGTTATCATATTCTTTGGCTGCAGTTGACCACTCCTTTTGCTCAGTTTCATCATCCAAATCCATGAAGTCCATCATGTTTAAGGATTCCATATGAGTTTTTTGCTGTTTTTTAGCTTCTTCTTCCATAGCTTTAGCATCGTCCTCGTTGTCGCTAACATCATCAGCACCATAGTAGTTTGATTTGGTAGAACCCCAGTTGCCTTCCTCTTCTTCTTCTAGTTCTTCAACATCTTCAACTGATCTTAACTTTTTTCCGAATAATTTTTTGTAAACAGTAGCACCATCTAATGGATTTTCATCATCGTATTCTGAATCAGCGTTTGCGTCTTGAGCTTCTTCCTCTTCTTCTGAATCTTCTTCATCTATATTCATAACTTCTTCATCACTGTAAGCTAAATCCTCATCAGAATTGTGATCGTATCTTTTTCTTGTATTCTTATAATTTTTTGATAACGTGGAATTATCAAAGGTAATTTTAGCCTTGTTCTTGTGGAACTCGTCTACTTCATTCAAACCATAAGGCTCAGAATCGCTAGACATTATTGTGTTTTGGTTTTGAGAGTATTATGTAGTTATTTTTGATAGCTTTAGGCTTCTATGAACTGTGAAATTCAATATTAAATCTGTTTGTTAAAGTAATTTTTTTTATTCAAAAATTAAAAAAACCTAAAAGTTTCTTTTTTTTTCTTTCTGGAGGAGCAGTTGTTCGATGACTTCCTGAATAAGGAAAAAAAAGTTTTCTGTTGGAAATCTTTTATTGGTCACGTGTTGCACACAGAGAAAGAGAAAAAAACTGCCAAAAGCTGATCTAAGTTGTTCAGATTTTAAGAAAAAAAAAAAAAAAAAGAAATTCTAGAAATATTTGGGCTTAGTTTGTAGAAAACACATTGAGAAAACCAAACAAATTAGCCAACACCTTCAAAGTTTTATATTAATCTGCTATGTCTGGAAGATTACCTACTTTAGGAAGTGCTGACAATAAGCCTAAACCTTTCAAATTCAAACCAAAAGTTGTTCAAAGAAAGACTAAAGAGGAAAGAGAGGCAGCTTTGAAAAAACTGGAAAGTGAAAAGCAAAAGCAACAAGACGAAGTTGATAAAAAAAAGAGAAGGGATGATTTTATCAAGCAACAGCAGCAACAAAAGCTAAGTGGAAATAGAGTTCCAAAATACTTACAAAACACCACATTAGTATCAACAGGGCCTTTAGCAACAGGAACTTTCTCTGGTAACTTCAGACCTGGCTCCAATAATAACAGAGTAACCTTTTCTTCATCAGGTTCGTCAGGATCAGGAAGTGGAATCTCATCATTGATTAAAAATGAACATACAGAATTATCTTTGACCAATAAAGGTGAGGATTCTGACTCAGACAGAGAAGATATTAACGGTGAACAATTCAGTAATGAAAATGAAATAAAGATCAATATGGGTAAAGAATATAAAGTAGGGCAAGATGAACATAGTAGTGACGAAGAGGGAGATGAAAACTCTGATGAAGAAAACATTGATGAAGATGAAACCAAAGATGTTAAGTTTGTTTTAGATCATCTGTTCCCTGTCAGACCTGTTAAGATAAAACATGAAGATTTAATTTCTTCATCCGTCAAAGAAGAAGTCAAAAAAGATTTCTCTGTGCCAGGAACTAAAGAAAATACTCCAGAGTTAGAGGATATAAATGCAATGATACCATCAATGGAAAATATGCAGCTTGATGATCTATTTTACAAGAATAACTCTGATAACAATCAATTACAAATAAGCATAGAAAAACAAGCAATTTACAGTGACTACTTAAAGATGAATAAAAAGCTGCACCATAAAAAAACCAGCAAATTGTTCCAAAAGAACTTGATGCTATTGCAATTACCACATATGTTACCATTTGAGGACAAGCCAAAACCAAAAGACTCAGTCAGCGAGCCTTTACAAGGTGAGATCGGTGAACTGAGAATGCATAAGTCAGGAAAAATTACGATTAAATTCAGCAATGGTACTATAATGGATGTTTTCAAGTCTTCCGAAACATCTTTCTTACAAGAGGTTGTATCTGTTAAGGCTCCAGGAAGAGAAAGCAAGCAAGATACTAATAAAGATATAATAAAAGTTAAAAAAGAAAAAAGAGAAAAAGAAATGATGGAAGATGATATGGAAGTGGAAGATGATGATGACAATGAGGATCTAGGTACTGTTCAACAACTGGGCACTGTAGCACATAGATATGTCACTGTTCCTAGACTATGATAGAGATGATTTTATATACAATTTGAATTTTTGCTTTTTTACTTTTTTAATTTCAAAAAATAAAAGCATTAGTGCGCGTTTTTTTTTTTTTTTTTGTTGCATCTCGCCCCTATCATTCATCACAGATAGTAACTCTTATCGATTAAAGGTCATAAGACCAAAAGAAAACAATCACAACTCATAGACAACCTGCTTATATATCTGCGATGTCATTTGATCCGAGGAATAGAGAAAAGTCATCTCCTCTGCTGAATATCCAGAGTGAGCCTGATTATTCGGAAAATGAATCTGATGATTACCTGCAGTCAATACCATCAGACACAAGCAAGTCTAGTGGATCCAATGCTAACTACGCTACAGCTAATACAAACAATAACACTTTTTTTTCTAGTATGTTTAAAGATGTGAACACTAAAACTGCTGAGAATAATAACCGAGATAAGAAAAAAACATCTTATGATAGATTGTTTTTGCTCAACTCGAATACAAAAACAAACAAAAAACAAAACAATAACACACAGCAAATACATGTCATACAGTCAGAATCAGAATCATCTGCGGAATCAGAAAATAATGTGCCTGAAAGTGTAAATGAAGAGGAGGAAGATAATGATTTTGACAGATTACGATCAAATGCTTCTGATAATGAGTCGATGAAAATATTCAAAGAAAACATACATTTGTTAGAAGAGCAACCAATCTCAGATGGCTATGAAGCAGAAGAGCATACAAAGCCAAATACTTTTAATATAAAAGAAATAGATAAGAAACAGCTTACGCTTTGGAGGTTCAGTAATATAGACAACCTAGACACCTTTTTCATAACGTTTTACAGATACTATTTGAAAAAGGGCCTCTACTCGTTTCTTTTGGAAAAGATACTAAACTTAATTATTTTAGTGTTTGTTATGAATATTTCTCTAACAATGAAATTTTGCATAGACTATGAACGGTTTTCAACTGCTGACAAACTCCAGGACATTTGGGTTAACCAATGCTACAAGGGAATGCCTTTTGTCATAAAATTGCTAAAGTTTATGGTTTATGTCTTTATAATATTGAAAAGTTTTGCCACTTACAAAGAGTTTAAAACTATGCAATTGATGAGCAGTTTTTATTATTATCTTTTGGAAATAGATGACAATGAGTTACAAATAATTTCATGGGTCGAAGTCTTGAACAGATTACTAAAATTCAAAGATACTAATAATCTATTCAAGGATAATAATAGTGTAACTTTTGAGAATATTGTTAATAGAATTATGAGATACGATAACTACATTATAGCACTCTATTCAAATGATACACTATTCAAGTTCAGTCTGTTCAATCAGAAGTATAAGATTTTTTTGACAAAAAGTTTGGAATGGAATCTCAATTTGATCATAATAAATTTCTTCTTTGTCAATGGCCAGTTTATTAATTTCAAAAATAAGAACTTGCTTGAAATTGATTTGATAAAAAAGTTTAGGGTTGCCGGTTTTATTAACATTTTGCTGACTCCTTTTTTGATAATATACTTTACATTATTGTACTTATTGAAGTATTTTTACAATATCAAAAGTATCTTCAATTCAAGAGAGTACAATTTAGAAAACAGATACAGGTTAAGAGAATACAATGAGCTTGAACATTTCTTTACAAAGAGGCTAAACTTATCTATTGATATTGCTAATGAGTATCTGTTGCAGTTTCCTAATAACATAAATAATCTAATTTACAAGTTTTTAGCGTTCATAAGTGGTTCTTTATTAGCGATATTGACTATAACCACATTAGTGGCAGATTCCGAAAACTTTCTTTCTTTTGAAGTGACTAGCAACAAATCCATTTTGTTTTACATCTCTATTATTGGTGCTTTGAATACATTTACCTATAATAATATCCAGCAAGATAAGTACAAGACATATCAACCTAAAATCTACTTTAGAGAATTAGGCAAGTATACACACTTTGTTCCCACTGCCAATGATAAGAATAAACTTACAAACGTCGAAATCAGAGATCAATTTAATGCAGTATACTCTTTGAAGCTTGTAAATATCATGCATGAATTTGCCAGTCTTCTCTTAACACCTTACATATTATGGTTTGTACTGCCAAAAAGAAGCAAAAACATCATTGCTTTTATGGAGAGTATTACTGAAAAGGATGCTGAACTAGGATATATTTGTAAGTTTGCCAACTATAAACCTGAACAAGATGAAACTAATAAATCATTTTATTACATGCATAATGAAGATAATTTACAACAAGATGAAACAGAGCACAATGAGATCAACAAGGACTTTGATTCTCCTAAAGTGTCAAACATAGACGTGAAAGAATTAAAATATGACAGGAAAAGGAGAATTAAAGATAAGTTGCTAAAACAAGAACAGAGAAAGTACAATAACCATCGGTTTAATAATCAAAGATCCAGACAAGGTTATAATTTAAATTTTAATAGCTTTATGAATCTCGACGGAAACGAAGATTCTGAGGAAGAAGTCCTTGAAAATATCAAAGGTGACAAAATGATGAGATCGTTTATGCAATTTAATAGAGTCTATCACAATAAAAAGTAATCATATATAAAATTGAACTAAACTCGGACCTATTTTTTTCCTTGTCTCAATCTCTTTTCTTTTTCGTACATGTTTCTTTCACTACCTTCTTCAGTGTTAATGGTATTAACAATTCTCTTCATCTTGTCATGGTAAGCTTGTTTATCAGCAATCA
Organism: Hanseniaspora clermontiae; assembly: GCA_030567235.1. Taxonomy (NCBI): domain Eukaryota; kingdom Fungi; phylum Ascomycota; class Saccharomycetes; order Saccharomycodales; family Saccharomycodaceae; genus Hanseniaspora; species Hanseniaspora clermontiae. The sequence continues at coordinate 69,926 of JAJLRV010000127.1, read as the reverse complement.
TTTCCTTAGTTCTCAAATCTTGACTGAATTTAGAATCCTTCCTGAATTGCTTTAATTGGAACTTAGATTCCTTATGAATTTGCTTCTTTAACTTGTTAATTTCATTTTGCTGTGGTGATATGTCGTTGTTATATCTCTTATCTGGATTGAAATTGTCATCGAACTTAGGGGTGACTAATGGAATACTGATAAGTCTATGATTCTGCAAAATTAATGGATGATGTAGATTAGCGCTCTTTATATCATTAATGCTGGACAAAATTCTGTTTATAGAATCACTTATGGTATCTACAGAGGAGTACTTTGAGTTCAGTCTGCTTAGTCTGTATTCTACTATGTCACATACTTCGTTAATAGCAACTTTTTCGTTCCATATTAGACCTAAAGATTGTTCCATATTTATCAGTAAGTTCTTTAAAATATTATTAGCTTCAGCTTTTTTGGTATTTAACAGCTTTCTTAAACTTAGTTCTTCGTATTCACTATCTTTTTGGACTTTAACATCGTTCTTGTTGAATAGATCAAGAGCCTTTGTTATAAAGTACAAAGATTCCGGAGAATATCTCTTTGATAATGTTTGGTATCTATTGTTAATTTCTAACAACATAACACCAAATTTAACATTAAGCAAATTGTCATATTGAACTTGTTCTAAAAATTCATTAATCAAAATCAACGATGGTGTTACAATTAAATGGTAATGATCCGAGGTGGAGTAGACAAACCCAATCAAAGAGAAGAACAAAATAGTAGATGGCTTTATAATGCTCTCGTGAGACTCTTCAAATTTGTTTTGTAATGATTGAATAGAGCCTCTTAAGAAATCAACCAGCTTGTTGCTGTATTTTTCAATTAACTTGACAAAAATGATAACCAATTCATCCAAAATGTCAACATTTTGATTTTCATCAATCTTCATGGTATCAGCCAAGAATTGCAAATGTTGGAAAATGACTTTGGTCAAATTTTGTAGTTTGACATCATTTCCTTCAGCCAACTTAGGTTGGTAAGACTTTATAATTTTTTTGATGACTTCGACGTGTTCGTTTATTGGATAATCATTTAACAGCAGCAATAATTCTTTGTGTGTAGATGGGCATTCAAATTTGCTGATATCTTCAACATTTTTGTTGTCTTTATCATTTTGGTTTTCATCAAAAACAATGTCATCATCAGAGTCTGGAACATCGGCATCTTCACCTTCTTGTACGTCCTCATCTTCATCATTCCAAAATCCTTCGTCTAATTTTTCAATATCTAATCTTTCTTCGTCCTCGTTGTCTAAATTGAAAATACCTCTCATTCTTAATTCTCTTTGTTTTTCCAATTCTTTCATTTCTTCTTCTTCCTTGTCTTGGATTTCTTGTTCAGTCAGAACTCTGTCTTGAGGAGCAGCTCTTTTATCGAATTGAAGAGTTTTCACTTTGTTATCGTAATCGTTGAATTTGATATTTTCGTTTTGATCTTTTGGTTTACCAGCCTTTCTTTCAGTAGTTTTCAATTCAGATAAAATATCCTCAAAGTCTTCATCCAAATCCAAGATTTGCTCATTCATTTCATTTTGTCTTTCTTGTCTTTCATGTTTGTGAAGTTTAGACTTGGCAATAATTTCACTCATGACTTCTTTCTTGGTTTTCTTTCTAGGAGCGGAATCTTCTTCAGTGTTTTCAGCTAAAGATCTCTTGTTGTTTCTTCTGGCTTCAATCAATACTTCATCGTCAAATAAATCGTGACCACCGTGAGTTAACTTGAACATACCATCATCGTTGTCATCGTCTAAATTGTACAAAGACTTTTTGCTTTTTCTACCACCAACTTTATTGTTAACAGTAAAATCTTTGGCTAACTCAGATTGCTGTTCTTCAAATTGCTTGATTTGTTCTAGCTTATATCTTTCAAGAGTCTTTTCTTCTTCAGACAAACCACTGAATCCTCTCTCACCAAATCTGTTATCTTTAAAAGTGTTATTTTTGTTGATGTTGGCTGCATTGACATTATATGACATCAACTTGGATTCGTACTCTAATTGTCTCTTTTCAGTTATCGAAGATTGAGCATTTGTATTAGCATTGACTAAAATATTGGCTTTCTTTACATTCTTGGCTGTCTTATCAAAGACATTCATAGAATCTCTAATTTCTTGAATTCTATCAATTTTAGTATCATCTTCTTTACTCAAAAGCTTAGCTTTTTGCTTAGACTTTTTAGATGCATATCTGACACCATGTAAACCATTTTCTTTTAACTTGGCTTTAAGTCTTTGCAATTGAGAATTCTTAGCCATGTTTCTATGTGTGTTTGGGTTGTTTTTGGTGATGCTCCTTTTGATGATACAATTAAATGCTATAGACAGCTTTATTTTTTTTTTTTTAACATTAACAATTATTATTTTATAAAGAATCGCCTACTTCCCAAATGGGAAAGATTCAAGAAACAAAAAAAAAAAAGAAAAAGAAAAAGGAAAAAAAAAAAACTTTGTGGACCAACACGTGATGTGCCATATAAGTACCCGACCATGTTGAAACTTACCTAATTAGGAAAGCACACAATAGCCACGCTAAAGGCATTCAGTTTTTTTATGTTATTTTTTTTATTTCTTCAACTGATTTAATTTTTTGCCACCGTAATTACAAATCATACACGTTAATCTTTAGATTAACATGTTAACATAGAAAGATAAAAAAGTGCACTCACCAAAAACTAAAAACCAAAGAAAAATCAATCAATGTCTTCACAATTAACAAAGTCTATTGAGTCAATCACCAGGTTGAGCTCCGACACCAATGCCAAACTAGAGGAATTGCTAAAGTTAGAGAAACAAAACAGATTAAAAGAACATGCTGATCAAAAAGACTCAATGTTGATTTTGACAAGTATTCATACACTATTATCATCATCAAACGACAACATTAAGCTTATTGAAACCTTGGAGTTACTTATTAAAAAACACGGTCAGTTTAAACAAAACATTTACGATTTTGTGGATCTAATCATCCAATCTTTATCTGATGTTGAATCATTAAATAAGTTAATCCCTATTTTAGATAACAAAATCTATCTAGAACTAACTTACTGCAAATTAATTAATAAGATTGCTGATATCTACATAAAATCTGATGAGTTGACTAAAGCCTACGATACTATAGGAAAGTTGGATTTGGAAAACGTTAATACAATTGATTTGGATTTGAAGTTATCTATCTTGATAAAGCAAATGCAACTATGCAATAAGTTGAAAAAGTTTGAAGATACTGTCATCTACAGTAAAAAGATCATACCAAAGCAGATATTCAAGTTTAACCATTTAAAAGAAAAGTTTGAAAGAAGTTACTATTCTTTGTTAATTGAAGTTTACAATGACACAAATGATTACTACAAGATTGGTTCTACATTGAACTTGATGTTGAACTCCAATGCCGAATTTAATGAAAAGGAATTGGTGGACTGTATCAATTTCCTAATATTCTCAGATTATGACACCCACTTAAACATAAGCTTATTGAACTCTCTACAAAAACAAAACAAAGATTTGATTAAATTACCAAAGCTAAAGAAACTTTTGGATTCATTCTTATCAAAGGATTTAATATTTGCTGATGACAAGATATCATTAATTATAGAGGGTGAGTATTCTTTCCAAAAGCCAAAATATAACGATCACTTAAAGGTTTTCAGCTTAAAGATTATCGAACATAATATCAGAGTTATTTCCACTTATTACGAAAATATCAAAATAGGCAGATTGATAGAGCTTTTGAACATAGACACAAAAACAGTCAACATTGAAGGTGTAATAATGGATATGATCAACAATACTCAAATAACAGCCAAGATCAATAGACCTGTGGGGATCATCAACTTTGTTCCTTTTGCAAACGACAACAAGAACATCATCACTCAATGGACAGATAACTTGGAATTACTATTGAACCATATTGATGTTATTGATAATTTGATTGATAAGGAAAAGATTGTTCACGGTATTTGATTTTTATATAGTGTTATAAAACATTAGTCCCATATCTGTTTTTTTCTTAAAAAAAAAGACTTCTAGACTATTTTTTTGGTGCTACACCTAGACAATCACAAAAAAAGTTTAATATAGATACATTTTTTTTTTGTTTGCTTTGGGGTATTCTTTTTTTTTTCGTGGACCCAATAATCAATCCATAAACAAGTAAACAAATCAATACCTCCAAGCAAGTCTTTAGCTATTTTTTTTTTTGATTAATGTCTGCTTTGGATAGTTTTCAGACTTGTTATAGCTCAGTGCATAATTTGGATGAATTGCTGGATGATCATTCATTATATACCATTGATTTCATCATAATTAATGTCATAGACATTATTAAGGATATATCGCAACAAGATCCTAACAAAAGTGTAAAAGTCATCATTGACAAGCTCATCCTTTTGAACAAATTCAATCAGAACTTTATCTTTGCAAATGAAAAACTTTTGTCCATTTTCCTACATCTAAAATTTGACTTTCACATCTTCAATATAGTAATGAAGATATTTTATAGAGAATTTCAAATCTTGAATACTAATGCGCAATGTCTTATGTCATTTAAGCTTTCTCATCAACTGTTTCCTGTACTTTTAGAGTTGGCTAACAATCAACTTTTGACCGAATGCAAAGAATACTCCCTTTTGATAAATCTGATGTTGACATTGGAAAACAATCAGCAATGCATCACCAACAGCTTTTTGATAGTTCTTTGCAATGTATTAAAAAATGACTTGGAGTCTGCCTTTGTTGACAATTTGATTCAATTATTGTTGATAATTAATGAAATTTATTGCATCAATCTCTCTTTGGAAAACCCTATACCATATTTGATAGATTCAAATATAATTAACAAAATAATCATGAAATTCAACAGGTTTGAAGTTATTGATGATAAAATTTTGTGCTTGAAGCTTATGTATGAGTTGATAGCCAACAACAGTCTTCATATTTACTTAAATGACTTATTGGTGTTTAAAGATCTTTTGGAGAGAGACTTCATTGAGGTCGACAAAACTCATTTTGAGTATAGAATTATTGTACTAAAAGTTTTGTATAAAATCTTAGCATACTTGAAAGAAAACGGACATAAAAAGCTTGTTGTAATTACAATCAAAAACTTGAATTGCATTCCACTGGACGAGTTTTCAGACTTTGAAACCAATGAAGACAGACTAGCAATTTTAAAAAAGCTTATTTCAGATATGAATAAGCTAGATGATAGACCTGTTGTACCTTCAAGAAGAAAAAAGATATAAAATTAGATACCATATATGAAACTGTAATTGTCAATAGTTTGTTTTACCACCTCAGCATTAGCTATAAAATCATCCCTGGTAAATGTGTCCTCGTAGTATTGAAAGAATGCACCTCTTTTGAAAGATCTTTCAAAATCTCGCAAAGTGTTTTTAAGAACTGCAATGATATCACTGTTATTAGACATCAAATAGCTTTGATCTTTGGTGTTGGTTTTATTATTAGTTACATTCCATGATAAGTATTTCACAGAGTTATTTGAATAGTTTAGGTTGTTTGCATTGAACATGTAGACATTTTCTATGTTAGGAGTAGCAATCAAATTTGCAAAATAAACAGACTCTCTATTATAAGCTACATTGTTCACATTTGCATCAAACAATTGTGATGATTTTTTGAATAGTCTTCTCTCTACATTGCTTACACTCGGTATCAAAAATTTTAGTTTGTTATCAAAACTTTCCAAGTTTAGCAATTCTTCGCTTTTGGATATCACCATATTGTTTACAAAGTCAGATATGCTGTCATTAATCATATCAAATTCATTATTTATATTAAACTCCTCTGAAGATATGTGCTTCTGAAAGCTATTGTCAAAACATGTTATGCAATCCATCTTCTCCATAACATTTGCCAAGTAGAGAATTTGATTGTAGTGCTCATGAACATTCTGTTGATTTCCGAATAACAAAATGTTAGAGAATATAGATTTTTGCAAACCAAATTCATCATTTAACATATCCAAGAGTAAGCATGTTCCTCCTGATCCCAATCCCCCTGCTGAGCAATTGATAATATTGATCTCTTCTGTTCTGTAAATGTTGTTTTTTTCCAATTCATTGTTGATACTATTATGTATTTCATCTTCATTGTCTTTAAAACATTGCATCCCTCTTATAAACACATTCCCTGTGTTGAACTTTTTTTGTTTGCTGTCCTCATTGAACAATTTAATAATACTGTGTTTGCTAGTATTTTCTAAAGAATTTGCAATGTTATTACCTGAAGTTCCTACACTAAAATTTAAAGCATTCGAGCTGCTCATAGCTAAAATGCAAAGGTTATTCTTTTGGAAATTTTGCTTGGTTTGAATAAACAGCAGCCGTCTATATCATCACTGATATCTGAAAATTCGTTATAAGTTTCCACAAAAAATACAAACAAAAATAAAAAAAAATGAATTCTAGAACTTAGAAAAAAAAAAAAAAATTGGGCTTTACACGTGAACAGTTTTAACTAACGCGTTAGTAAAACATTAAACGTCGAACTATATAGTTTATTCAATTAAAATTCTTAAACCAGAACCCTTACCTCCAATTTTAGCTAATGAAACAGTGCAATCAAGCTTTCCTTCACTACTCTTGTGGTATTTGAATCCAGTTAATGGACATACAGCAAATGAATCATTGCTGTAGATAGGTGTCAATTCATATGGGCAAATGTCAAAGTTGCTATATTGGTCAAATTCAACATTAATAGAATCATGAGCAATAGAATCAGACTTAACCTTAATCTTTTCAGCTTGTTCAATCTTAGCAGTATTACCAGTAATCTCACACAACTCTATTAGCTGGGTAGCAAAAATAGATGCCTGTACAAAGTTCTTGTTTTTAAAGGATTGCACCATTGCAACTTGAATAGAGTTGATTTTATGTTGAGGCAGTAAGTCGATTGTGGTGAAATAAGAAGCTAACTCCAAGTTCTTCTTAATATCTTGGGTAGCGATCTTTCTTCTTTCTAATTCAATTCTTAGACCTAAAACGTAGTTGGCGGATAATCTCAAAGCCTCTTCTGCCTTTTCTAAGTCTTCTTCATTATCAACAGTTATCAGTATAACAGTCTTGATGACATCTTGGAAGGTTTTGATGGCTTCTTCTAGGTTGTTAGATTTGAAGTATTTGAAACCTAAGCCTATCTTCTTGTTGATGGTTTCAATTCCTGAAATGAATGGTAACTCTTTACCATCAGTACTATCAGCTCTAACGTATGATTTGACATGCGATAGACCAGTTTCGTTGCTAGGCAGATACAGCTTAGAGGATTCGTAAATATCCATGAAAGATTCTCTTAGAGGTTCAAAGTTGACTATACCAAGCTGTTTGTTCAAAGCTTGTGCAGCAGCTTCAAACGCACCTGAAGCTACTAAAACAGCAGGTAGTTTAGAACTGGATACCCATCTTGAGGTTTCAGATATGTCGTTTGAGGTTGAAGCGGCAACTTCATCATCATTGTCTTCAACAATATCTGCGTCTTCTAACTCCTCAACATCAGATACAACCAAGTCTTCATCACCCCAACCTTCATCTGCATCTACCTCTAACTCTTCATCCAATAAGTCTTCGGCAGAATCATCCAAATTCAATTCTTCCTCATCAATTAATTCTTCTTCTTTCACATTAACTTGTTCTTCGTCATCAATATCTAATTCTTCCAATGTACCTAAAATAGCCTTTTCAAAGTATGATAATTCGGTTTCTTTTAATGGCCATTCAGAAACAGGTTCTTTTTGCACTGGCTCCTTAACAAAGGAAGTCAAAGAAACACCATCTGGTAATACGATTTCAGATTCTTCAACACCAGCGGCTTCTAAAATGTCACCTGTTTCAAAGTTGTTAGAATGGGCTAAAGCATAAGCCAACGGCAATGAACCTTGTTCAGCAAATATTTGGGATCTCTTTTCAACATCATTGGAGTAGAAAGTATTCAGCAATATGGAACCTAAATCATTTCTCTTTTCACCAATTTTTCCCATCATAGCTAACTTTGTTATACTACCAGTGGACAAATATAAGAAACTTAGCTTATCAAATTCTTGCAATTTTTGAAGAGCTTGTTCGTATATTTTGACATTACCTTGCTTGATAGCGGCTTGACCCAATCTGTTCCACAGTTTCATGTCATTAATCTTTAAGACTTCTTCCAAAGCAACGTTTAAGTTGTTGTCTTCCAAAGCCAACTCAAATCTAATTTCTGGATCTGTAACAAACTGTAAAGCAACTTCTGGATACCCAGATTTTTGCAAGTACCCAATAATGTTTTGGCCAACCAAGTTAGAAGTCTTGATTATTCTCAAGACTTCATTGAAGTTCTTGTTTACTAAAGCCTTTTTGAATTTATATTCTGTTGGGTCAATAGTAATGACTTCAACTTGGCCTAGTCTGTTCAATGAGTATAAAGTTCCCTTTTCAATTTTGGTCAAGTAGATGGTGTTTTCCAAGGTCTTTATGATACCAGTTTCACCATTTAGTAAAGAGTACTTGATATGGTTCAAGGTAGAGAATATTAAAACATTGTTTTCATCGAATACAGCGGATTTGATTCTAATGGTTTCATGAATGCTGTTAATCAAGTCAAGATTGGAAGCAGTGGCTAAAGTAATTCCATGTTTACTCAATAAAGCCAGATACTGACCGTCTTGAGAAACAGTGATGTACTTAACGTTGGCAACCTTAAGCTCAGCAACCTCGACATCTTGCTGTATGTCATACAGAGTAACAAACTTATTTTTTAAGATTAAAATCAAACCTGGTCCTAAGTTGACAATATCGTTGACCTGGCCAGAAACAGATGTATCAACCTTAATGCTTCTAGTTTTCTTGTTACTTAAATCTCTTATTTCAATGGTTTCACTAGCCTTATCGTAAACAGCAAATCTGTTTCTAGTTACGAAAGTAGCATGCAATCCATTATCGTTGATGACATTTGTTGGTTCAACAGCACCTGAGGCTTCCTTAGGTAAAGTGACCAAAGCAAATTTGTTATGAGAACCAGTGTTGACTAAAACAGAAGAGTTGGCAGGGTTATAAGAAATACTTTTGAAGTTGTTCCAAGTTTCACCGATGTTCTTCAAAGAGACATACGGAGGAGAAGCTCTTTTGCTTTTGTAGTCAAACATCTTAACATTTTTTTCCTTGTCAACATAAACAAGTTGTTTTTGTTGAGAGTTAATGGCAAAGGGAGGTCTTTCTCTATCCAACTTGAAAACCATACATCCATTGTCGTGAACAGCACCAAACAGGTTGATATTTGGATGGGCAGCAATCATCCAGAATCTATCATTTTCTCTTTTAAATTGTTTGACAGGGGTTCTCTTGTTCAAATCCCAGCATCTGATAGTCTTGTCTTCGGAAACAGATATAATCAAATCTTCATATGGATGGAATAAAACAGCATTGATATTGTTGGTGTGACCTCTGCAGGTGTCGACTTCCCAAGCTCTGGTTGAAGACATTCTCCACAGTTTCACTTGATGATCGTCACCACCAGAAACAATTAAAGGAAGTTTAGGGTGGAAAGAAGCCCAGTTGACACCTCTAGTGTGGCCTTCCAAAATGAATTTAACAACACAGTCACCAAATCCATTAGAGTCTAATAAAGAACCTCCATTTTGCATTTGATCCATTCCATGCATTGCAGGGGCAGAGTGTTTCTTTCTCAGGCCGGAAATGTCCCAAACTCTGACAGTTTCATCTAAAGAAGAGGAAACTACTAAATCTTCACCACCTGGATGGAATTGGGCAGACATAACAAAGTGATTGTGACCAGTTAAACAGGCAATTTCCTTTCTGTTTTGCCAGTTCCAAATTCTGATAGTTTGATCATCGGAGGCTGAGATAACCCAAGGCAATTCAGTGTGGAAATATACAGTTCTAATATAATCAATATGACCTGTTAATGTATACAAACATTGTTTTGTATCTAAAGACCAAACTCTTATGACGGAATCGTCACCTGCAGATACAAATAGAGGTTGTGTTGGATGGAAGTCTACACATCTAACTGGACCTTCATGGTCTTCAAACTTGTGTAATAGTGTACCCATTCTGTAGTCCCATAATTGGATAGTTGAGGAAAATAAGGTTACTAAAGCTAAAGGTCTGGAAGGATGGAAAGCCATACCCTTTGCTCTAGTAGACTTGGACTCAAATTTAGTTAGCATCTTCATCTTGGATAGTAACTTTTTTTGACTGTTTTATTCAATTCTAGCTTTGAACGTTGCTTTGGTTTATAGATCTTATGACGTCTATCTTCAAAATAAACAGCACACCGTGAACAGATTGAAATCAATTTTTAAGCGTAAAAACGTAAACACACACGCTTGCATCAAAACAACCTAAAAAAAAAAAAAAAATTTTTTTTATTAGGGAAAATTTTTCCCACCAAAAATGTTGGACTTTAAATAAGTGACAATGGTGAACCATATCCCCCACACCTATTAATTAAATCAAACTAGTAAAATGAACAAAAAATAAAAACCTACAGGCATATAGCCTGGAGATTATAGTATTGAATATATTAATTTGGTGAGTTTCCAGTGCTTTGCATACTTTTTAGATACTTCACTTCTTCATTAGTCAACTTCACGTTTTTTTCCAAGTACTGATTTTCTTGATCCACTTCTTCAAACACGTATCCTAATCTTTTGTTTGGCTGCACTTTGGTTTCGTATTCTCTCAAGTTTCTATGGTCAACCATTTTTTGATTAAAATAAGGTTCTATAGAAATGAACTCAATTTTACAATCAAACTCCCCCTTTTCAATCATATCTTGGGCACCTTCCCAATCAACCAAGCCACCTGCCCAGTCAATGGTTCCTGGGGAGTTTGTTTCAGAACCACCAGGCCAAATTGATACATTAAGCTTCATAGGTGTTTGCGGGTACTTATAAGTTTGTGTTAGTGGGTCCCAAGTATCAACTTTTTGTAAAGTCCGAACAATTCTGCCGTCAAGTATCCAATGGATTCTGTCTTCATTCCAATCAATCTCATAATAGTGCCAATCATCGTGTATGTTGGTTTCAGTGTAAGCCTTAGTCATTCTTGTGTGTATTAACTCCCCTTGATGATAATAGTTAGTTTGGGCGTGAAGTAAGTCACCACCTAAGAACTCAAAGTCAATTTCATCATGTACGTTTGAGAATAAGACAATAGTTGTAACTACTCCTCTTCCCCTTCCTGACTTTAAGCTTACACCAATTCTTCCATATAGCATACTTCTAGTTGTTGTTAGTAAAGATCCTGCAGATCTTTTAGGCATCGCCAAGTACAAATAATCATTGGCTGTTTGCTGGCTATCTGTTACTTTCTTGATATTACCGCTGTAGGTAAATCCTACGTTGTCCCATTGTTTTCTGGCATCTCTTTTGTTGCGTGTTATCAAGTATTCAGTCCAAGGTATAATACTTTCGCCATATATCTGCATATGATCTCCTTCGTATGAATTTACAAATTTATCAGAAACATCAACAAATTTTTCTGAATTTTTATTTTTGATTAGTGTATCACCAAAATAAAACTTCTTGTTTAAATTTACGTTTTTGGGATTGTCTTTTGTGAGTATCTCAATCTCAAACTCATCTCTTTTACGTAAAGCTGTTTCTTCAAAGTAATCTTTTAATTCGTCGTCACCAGCATGAATGTACACAGAGTCCATTCCATTCGTGTTTTCTGTTGCATCAAACTTGTACTGCATGCTTTCAGCATCAGAATCTTCAACAGTTTCCATATCCTCATATTGTGAGATATCATAATCATCAGCTGAAATTTCATCTTTTTTTGACTTTTTAGTTTTTTTCTTTAATTTTTTTCTTTTCACAAAATTTTCTGGCATAAAAGCAGGTCCTCTTAAACAACTGAAGTTATCAAATGAGTTTTTTGGATTACAACCTGTTATACACACTGGCCCAGTCCCGCATGACCAGAATTGTGAACAGCATGGGTATGTTTCTGGACAATTTTGCGTTGGAGAACAAGAAATTGGTGATGGAGGCTCGTAAGCTAAGGACTGTGCATTGATATTTCTTATGTAGGTCATGCAAGTTAGTGCACTCAATGCATTGATTGTTGAAAACTTCATAGTATTTTTGTTGGTGGTAGAGTCTTTTCAGATACTGTTTAATTATTTTGTAATTTTTTTATAAAAATAAAATAAAACATCAAAGTAACATGATAATGGCTTCAACAAGTTCAAATCAGCCTCAGTTTTGCAAATAAATTTCTCGTACTTTTTGTGTTCCACTTCCCAAAAAAAAAAAAAAAAAAACAAAAAAAACGGTGTGGAATTGATTAAAATTTGAGCCTTTCCGGTTTAGGAAGTTACAGAATTGCTATCATAGCAGCACGTGTATTTCACCCCTTTTATTAAAAAAATGCCAAATCAATTAATTAAATTATTGATAACAAATGAAAAATACCAGTATATAAATTTGCTAACTATGTCTTTTTTTTTTTGGACAAATTATTTCAAAGTGGCAGTAGACTCATCAAGAGTGACTAATCCCATCTTTTCTTTGTTGCTCATTTGAATGATATGGGCAATGTTGTATAGCATGCTCAAGTATGGAGTTGGAACATTCAACTTTTGGGCCGTTCTAATTGGGTTACCTAAAATGACTTCTATTTCCATTAGTTGATCTCTTTCGGTATCAACCATCATGGATGGCTTGTAAATCATGGATCTATCACCATCAATCATGTAGTCCATTACTTTGTCCTCAATGATGTGACCTTCAGCCTTAGCAATAGCTAAGATTTCCTTCATGGCTGGTCTTAAAATTTGGAATTCAGTGGCATCTCCAGGTCCACCAAATAATAAAGTTCTTGTGAAGTCTAGACATACAATGGCAGTCAATGGGTTGATGGTAGCGTTGTAAATTAACTTTCTCCATCTAGACCATCTGACCTTTTCATCAATCTCAACAATATTATGGCCTTCATTTAAGTAAATGTCTTTGAATTCCAAGACCTTGGACTTGGCTAGTTCATCAGATTGATCAAAGGCACCCAAGATCAAGTAATCTTGACCTTTTTGTAAAATGGTAGCTGGAGCAGTTCTTGTAGAACCGATCATTTGAACACCTGATAAAACAACAACATTAGGACCATGAATACCATCAGCAACCAGATGGTCAGCCTTTAGCAATTCATAAACCTCAGTTTCAATGTCAATACCGTTTTGAATCATGATAATTGTGAAAACCTTATTTTTTCTTTCTTCTTCACTGAAACTCAACCAACTCTTGAAGTTAGCTTGAACAACAGGCTCAATGATCTTGGAAACTGGAGTTGGTCCATCTGGAATATTTTTGGTGGTAACTAAAACGTAATCATAAAATTCACCATTGCTTACTGATTCTTCGACGGTTTTGCAGATCTTTGTAGGTCTCCAGCCTTCAATTGTACCATAATCGCAGGAATCAATGCTGTACCCATCGTTGACGGCTTTTGTATAGTCGGATCTGACAATCATAGTGACATCAGATTTGTTTCTTTTATCTAATGATAAAGCAGTGATGGTGGCTACACCACCGGAACCAATGACTAAGGTGTTCAATTTTTTATCTTGGGACATTTTCCTGTAATTTTATATATATTGTATATTAAGATTCTAACTTGGGTTGTTTGTCAGCTATCCTTAATCCAAGAGCATTACATATACTCAAAAAAAAAAAAAGCCAGTTTTAAAAAAGAAAGGTTATTCTGTGTTTAAATAACTCTGCGGCAAAGTTCATTTTTAATTGCTAATTAAACAAAAATCGCACCGTTTTAACGCTGCCGGAATTTTAACAAAAAAGACTGAATTTCCCGATACAAGGCTTCGCATCACAGTTGAACTAAAAAAAAATAGCCGCTATAGGAAAGTCGATTGTGCTTGGCATATTTACCAGTCTAATAGTAATATAAAAGCTGCAAAGCTCCATTGCATGTGGAAGCAAGTGTTTTGGCTGCAAACAGCAACAAGACTATTGGGATTACAAGATGATGGAGCTTTTATCTTTTGCTATGAAGCTAGTTTGTTTAGTGTCTGTGGTTAAAACTTCGCGAACATGAAAGAAAATACCGGGTATGGTGGAGGTTAAAAACCTACGTAAGGTACCATTTAACGGCAAGTGTTTTAACAAAACGTTTACACCTACATATGACTATAAAAATCTTTTGTAATCTAAAGTTTGTAAAAAAAATATGATAATAACTGCAATGGCTATTTAATCGACAATCAAATATCTTCGTCTTTCAGTTGTTTGTTTAATAATCTATTCCATTCATAGGTCAACTCCCTTAACTTTTCCGGGTCAAGAGAAGCATCAAAGATTTCCAACGGAACTTGATTTTCACTGTGGTCTCTGCTACTTAATTTAGTATTGTTTTCACCTAGTCTAAATTCATACTCCTTCTTGTTCAAATCACGGGTTAGCAGTTCATTCCAGGAAAACAGCAAAGGCTCAGTTGATCTGGCAAATGGATTGATATCAATGACTTTCAAATAGTCGGTGTCTAAGTGAACGTATAAATCCACAACTGCATTTTGGTTTTCAATTTTAGCATCTTTAAAGTAATGTTTAATGAACACATCGTTGAAAAATTTGTTTATGGTGACTCTTAATTCATCTTTTATGTCGTTTAAATAAATGTACTCAGTTCTTATATCTCTCTGTGAAATACCTATGATTTCTCCGTTTTTGACAAAAATTCTGAACTCCAAAGATGGATTGAAATTGTCTATCCATTCCCTTAAAACCAAATCGTGTTTGACTTCTTTATTATCGACTTTGTCTTCCAAGTCATCATAAGGATACAACAAATCATGCATAATATAATTACTGCTCTTGAGAAGTAAATAAATATCTTCACTGGTATATGTCAGCATTGTGTTATTGTAAGGCAAAATCCAGACAGCATCTTTGGGAGCAGACCAATTCAATCTTGGTGTTAGCATTGAATTATGTTTATTAAAACACTCAGTTATAAAATTATCAACTTCTGGAAATTCCTCAAGTGGATCAACGAACTTTATTGGATCTTCATCAGTTGATGACTGGTCATCAGAGGATGACCAATCGCTGAAATCATTATCGTCAGCGTCAAATGTATCAGAATTATTGCTTTTCAGCTTTATTCCGTCTTCTAGAAGAAAAGATATGAAAACATCTGGTATATCCTTGAAAATATGACTTTTGATTGTGTACTTCTGCAATGACTTGTTTTGAAATTTATTATACCAATTTGTATATTTACAGGAGTCTATGTGCTCTTTTGTAAGAGTTGGAAACTTGTCTTCATTAAACACATGAAACCCGCTTGTCATTTTCTATTGGAGACTCTATAACTTGTTATATTTGGTCTTGTTTCTATACTTTCAAATAGAAAAAAAAAATTTAGCTAATATAAGGAAAAAAAAAAAATGGGCATCGATATGGAACGTTAAAAAATATATATATGTATAAACAATTCAGTGAGCGTTAAGTTCAAAAATGTAGAAGCAAGCTGTATATAAAAAAAACAACTGGATTATCAAAATTATAAGAATAATGCAGATAATAACCCTAAGAAACCAATTGTCATAGTTGAGGCAGCATTGGACGATTTGGAAGATGAACCTGTAGCAGAGTTGGAAGAAACAGTAGATGTGGACAATGTTGTGGTGTTGGATGAATCTCTCTTGACTAAGTCTCTTTTAGCAAATGGATTTGTTGGCTGAGAACCTGAGAAAATGTCACCACCTGAAGTAACTGCAACATTACTGTCAATAACAGTATTCGAGTAGCTTGGGGCTTGTTGAGCTCCTGGAACACTGTCTGAAATAGCAGAGATGTCGTTGGAAGAACTACCGGCATAGTTTGCTTGTGCAATGGACAGTTCATAATCTTCCAAGTTGTAGACAACGTACAAGGAAGTTAAGGTATTGTCACCAATAATTACATGGTTATTGCTGCTTGGAACTATACCTAGATAACATTGATTATCATCAGAAGTGCTCAAAATATAATTTTCGACTGGAGAGTAGAAGTTAACACCGCCAAATTGGAAAACAAATGCATCTGATTCACTGAATGTCTTACATTCGAGAAGGTAATATCCAGAGTTATAGTCGTATGTAGCACCTACTTGTTTAGCAAAATAGTCTGCTAAAGTTTCTGGTAATACGGTCAATGTAGTACCAGAGTCGAACAAAGCAGCGAAGTTTTGTTGATTGAAAGTAACTTGTGTACCATCACTGCCTGAGTAACCAGTACCTTGCAAAGCAACATCAAATTCAATTGGGTTATCGACTTCACCTTCGTAAATGTTGACCAAAGGAACGGTGTATAAACCACCCTGGTACTTAGCAGAATCAACAGCACCAAACAATAAATCACCAGAACTGGCGCTTAAAGAATTTAAGAATAATGAGTATGCCATCTTTTCGATTAAACCGTCACTTTTTAAAATAGCAGGTAAGTTTGCGTAAGAAAAATCAGACTCATAGTTTTCAGAATTCTCTGAGGATTCTAATCCTTCAAAAGAAATACCCAGCACATTCGATGAGTTACCAATAGTGGCAACGCCGAACAATAACCCATTGACACTGACACCGTTAACATCCAATGAATCTGAGCCCCAAAAGCCATTGGCATAGGTGAAATCTCCATACTGAATTTCAAAAGGATCACTGGCATGCTGCTTTTTGAAAGAAGTTGACTTTCCTGGAGCGAAGACACCTAAGTCGTTACAGTTGGCCTGAACTTCAGAAACTTCACCACTACTTCCAGAAGTAGCAGTGCCGGAAGAGGTTAAGTAATTGTTTTTCTCTAAGTAGTTGTCACAAGCATTCAAACCAGATGAGTCTTTACCTAAAACCCATAAGTCAGAAGATCCTGTATCTAAAAGAGCAGTCAGTTTTTGTTTGTTAGAACCAATTGTCAACTCTACAGAATAGTAGGATTGCTCATTCAAAATAGTAAATTGTAAGTTACCGCTTGAATCTCTTACCTCTTTTGTGTTAACAGCAGATTTTCCTTTAGCTAAAGGAAAACTGATGAATTCAGAAGCTTCAAGACTGGTCATTAACAACCCGGTAGTTAGTAGAATTTTTTTTGCAGACATGACTCAAAATAAAGCACTTATTTGTTTTTTTATCAAACCTGTTTGGAATGGTTATCATAATTTGTAATCTTTTTTTTAAAAAAAAGAGATAGCTATTGCTTATTCTGGATAGTATATCAACCGTTTATATATGATCACTTTTTATTATTCCTGAATAACACAATAAAGTTAGACTGTCGTTTGTTGAGGCATAGTAAACATAAAATTTACGTCATTCTTTGTCACGACTAGATAAACAAACACCTCCTTAAATTGTGGGTGGTATATCATCAACAATAAATAGTGCCATCTGCTGATGAATTATCCACTCACTATAGTCATCTCCTTGGGGTTTAGAAAAAAACACGATAAACCTTTGAAAACAGGCGCATAAAATGGGACCCTGAAAGGCTGTCGGAAAACAAAATGTCGTCCCAAGTTGCGTATCTTCAGAAACAACATGTGTGCTCGCACTGCGGATAACATATTTTTAAAAATAATATCCTAATTTAACAAACATAAATTTTGCAAGGGAGTATGCAGAATGTTGTTTATCACGCATTTATAATTTTTCTGGCACATATTCAACAATGGTCATATGAAACAAAACGGCACTTTGTTGATTGTGATAGCAAAATTAATAAAAGAATAAACACTCCCTTATCTCATGATACAAATAATTCTCTTTGCGTTGCCCTTCCCTTAGTAACATTCATGGCTTATTTTTTTTGTTTACACTGCTCGTTTAATCAAAATGGTAGCACTTAAGCTGGGGTGGTCAACTTCTGATATGCTACACCACAGTTTCAATTGAAAACAATGAAAGTTTTAACGATTTTGGCAAAACGAATGCAAAATTAATAACAAACAATGTATTAACAGATTTTATGGCACTTTTCTCTTTTAAAAGTTTAAGTGAGAATCTATATTTCCGTAATAACATTAACCAGCTAGAAGGTGTATAGATTTAGTTAAATTCAACCACATTAAAAAAGTTGCGGCTATGATGATAATAAAAAGGCAATGCTTACGATGGCTTTGAAAGTTATATAACTAGATTTACAACCGAATTATGAGTATTTTTTTCTAGTGTAAATAATTAACCAAAGTTTGGGGGTATATATTTATTAAATGAGTCTTAGAAATTATTTCTCTGGGTTTATACAGAGTAAAAAGCAATGAAGCACAATTGGCATATATGCTTGTGAATGTAATACATGTCTTATATTAAGAGACTGATAATCAAACTAACGTAACTCAGGCTTAACAAAGAGCCCATATTTTTAGATTTTGAGGAATCATTTTCATGCTTACTTTTTGTTGATGTCGATGATTCTGTTGATGCCGTTGATTTTGTTGATTTTGTTGAAGAGCTCTTGGTTGCGTTCTCGTTTAAGAATGGATTTGAAACTGTTTTAGATTGTCCAAATAAGTTACCACCAGTCGTGTAGCTTCCTGGTGAAGCAGTCCAGATACTTGAGTAATCTTTAGCTTTTGTTGCCTGTTCAAAAGACTTGTCTTTAGATGGGATGACTGCAATTGAACTAGGAGCTGAATCAAATTTGGCTTGGCCAAAAGACATTTCGTAGCTCTCCAAATCAAATAAAACATACAAACTTTTTAGGAAAGCGTCGCCTAACACTGTGGAATTGTCCTTGTTGTAATTGATGTTCAAAACACAATTATTGCTGTTATTTCCTGATGTAACAAAGTCTGAAAACTTTGTAAACAAGTTCACACCACCAATGTTAAATACAAAGGTAGAGTGTTCCTGATTCTTCTCATTTGAGCACTTAAACTCATATTTGCTTGTTCTGTTGTTGTATATTGCGTTCATTTCTTTGGCAATACCTTCAACTATTTCCTTAGGTAAAATAAGTTCACTGCTACTAGTATCAACAAGTGCTGGTAACATCTGTGTATTAAAGGTTGTTCCTTTTCCCTTCTCGTTAACAAAGCCAACACCTTGCAAAGTAATAACAAAGTCATCAATGTTAGTTTTGTTTATTAAAGTTAATGATGAGTTTCTGACAATTGGAACGGTACTGAGTTTTCCACTAAATTGGCTTTTATCAACAGCACCAAATAATACACTACTGCCGTTTTTGGTTTCTGTATTTAGGAATAAAGAGTAAGCAACTCTTTCGATAAGTCCCTGGTTTTTTAAAGAGTACGGTAAGTTGTCATATTCAAATGACTTAGCCTTATTTTTATTAATTTCAATACCCGAAATATTAAAGGTTTTGTTACCCATTGTATCTGCATTCAAATTGGAACTCTCAGCATTTCTGAATCCCAAACCACATTTACTGGTAGAATTGGCAATTTGAGCAATACCAAATGTCACGTTTTCCAAAGTTGCACCGCCGACTACAATATTGTCAGCTCCCCAGTATCCGGCGGCAAAGCTGTTATCGTGTTTATAGTTTTTGTAAAAGACATTGTCAAGGTAAACTTTCTTGAATGTTGTTGAATTTATAGAGTTGAAAGTTCCGTCATTGCAAATATCTAGAAATGTTTGATTAGTTGTTTTGTTCAAATGCTTTGGGACAATTGAAGAGTCTAGATAAGCTTTGCATGCATCATCCCCTAAAAACCAAAAATCAGATGAGCTTGTATCCATCAATGCTTTTATCTTCTTCTCTTGAGACCCTACCTTGAACTCTATAGTGTAAACATTTAAGTTTGTTGTGTTTTTTGAATTGTTTTTAACATTATTGTTTTCCTTTTTTATAGGATATCTGATCTCGTTACAGATAACCTGCGACAGTATGTTCAGTAATACTAAAAAAGATAGTGCATTTATCATCTTATAGTATTCTAATAATTTTTTTATTGGTTTAAATCTTCTAATTTTTTTATTTAAAACCAATGTTTTTTTAAAAGCCCTTTGAGACGTAACCTTTTTTGCTTAAATACCAGTTCAGAAGGTTATTTTAAGAAGTTATTTCGTTCATATTTTAAGGGGGTTCTCCATCCTATTTAATTAAATCTTGAGGCGCCCTTTTTTTCCCCTCTGCTGCTTATCATCCCCTTTGTGGAGTAAAACGCTACAAAGTGGATTTTACATAAATCATTGAAATTGCTTACTGCTAAATACTTCAATCAAGTAATGTCTAATTAAATATTATTTTTTTTTTGAAAAGACATAAAAAGCACCAGGTATTTGTCTCTCAATTTTAAAGCAAAACTAAAAAACTGTTTACTTATATCTTTCAGACCTTATTTAATTCCATTTTATGTCAACAGCATTGTGTACATACAGTCGTCAAAAACATTAATCGGAGTTAACTCTGACACCAAAGTTTGCAGTGCGGAAAAAAAAAAAGAAAAATTTTCGTCTAACACATCGATGATATTTTTTTCTTCGTTATAACAAGGTGTTAGCTCACTCATCTAACTAAAAACAAGTTCTTAAAAGCCCAAACCTCAAATCATAGTTTGTTAAATTTTTTTTGGATAAAAAATGTCAACATCTGTAGCTGCTTCAGGCTCTAACGCTACTTTTCAAACTAGATCCAAGCCACAAGAAATTCGTAAAGCTAACATCATCGCTGCAAGATCAGTAGCAGATGCTATCAGAACTTCTTTAGGTCCAAAGGGTATGGATAAGTTAATCAAAACCTCCAAGGGAAAGACAATAATCTCCAATGATGGTCACACAATTTTGAAAGAAATGGCCATTCTGCACCCAGTTGCTAAAATGTTAGTCGAGGTCAGTAAATCCCAGGATATTGAAAGTGGTGATGGTACCACTTCTGTCGTCATTCTTACTGGTAGTTTGCTTCATGCTTGTGAAAGATTATTGGGTATGGGTATCCATCCAATGATTATTGCTGAAACTTTCCAAGAAATTGCAGCTAGATGTTGTCAAATACTGTATGAAGACTTGGCTCTGAAAATTGATCTACAAAATGATTATCAAACTTTAGTTAAAGCTGCCTCCACTTCATTGAGTTCTAAAATTGTTAACCAATATAGCCACAAACTAGCTCCTTTGTCTGTTGACTGTGTTTTGAAGCTAGCTGGTGATAATTATAGCTCAGCAAATGATGATTTAACTCATAACGGTGTTAATGTTGATCTAAGCAATGTTAGACTTATAAAGAAATTAGGTGGTACCATCGATGACACCGAAATGGTTGATGGTGTTTGCTTAACACAAGTATCTGTTAAGCTTGCAAATGGTCCGATCAGAATGGAAAAGGCCAAAATCGGGTTAATCCAATTCCAAATTTCTCCACCAAAACCAGATACTCAGAATAACATTATTGTCAATGACTACAGACAAATGGACAAAATTTTGAAGGAAGAGAGAGCTTATTTGTTGAATATTTGTAAGAAAATCAAGAAATCCAAATGTAATGTTCTGTTAATTCAAAAGTCTATTTTGAGAGATGCTGTTAATGACATGGCTTTGCACTTTTTAGCCAAGCTAAAAATCATGGTTGTTAAGGACATTGAAAGAGACGAAATTGAATTCTTGTCTAAGTCTTTAGGTTGTAAGAGTATTGCTGACATTGAATTGTTCACTGAAGATAGATTAGGGCAAGCTGACTTAGTCGAAGAAATTGACAGTGATGGTTCTAGAATTTTGACTATTACAGGTATAAAACAACAATCTACTGTAGTTAAGGAACAATCTAAGGAAGCTTCTGAATCTGTTGATCAAGGTATTTCTAAATTATCTCAAGATAAAAACACACTACTTGAACAAGAAAAGATGAAGATGAACAATTCAACAAGCGATGTAGCATCTGCCAACACCACAGCATCCACTGATTCACAATTCGGAGACTCCGCTGGAATAAATAAAGAGAATGTATACAAAAGATATTACCAACAATCCACAGAAGTTACACAGCCTACTGTTTCTGTTATTATTAGAGGTGCCAACCACTTGATCTTGGATGAAACAGAAAGATCTATTCACGATGCTCTGTGTGTAATAAGATGTTTGGTTAAAAAGCCTGCTTTGTTGCCAGGTGGTGGTTGTCCTGAAATTTATCTGTCCAGAAAACTAACAAGTGAAGCTGACATGTTATCTGGGTCTAGACAACAGTGTTTCAAGGAATTTGCCAAGGCTCTAGAAATCATTCCAGTAACTCTTGCTGAAAACAGTGGTATGAACTCTGTGAATGTTATCACTGAATTGAAGAACAAGATGGCTGATGGTAAGAAGTTTGCTGGTCTATCTGCTAGAAGAACCGGTGCTATTGACGATGTTGTCCAAGAACATATCTTACAGCCTTTATTGGTCAGTACTAGTGCTATTACATTAGCAGCTGAAT
Organism: Hanseniaspora clermontiae; assembly: GCA_030567235.1. NCBI lineage: Eukaryota > Fungi > Ascomycota > Saccharomycetes > Saccharomycodales > Saccharomycodaceae > Hanseniaspora > Hanseniaspora clermontiae. The sequence continues at coordinate 47,529 of JAJLRV010000127.1, read as the reverse complement.
GTTGTAAGAGTATTTTGAGAATCGATGATATCAACTTTAGTAGATAAACTACTCCGAATAAATAAATATTATATACAGTGGATGATTATGCTTTCTTTTTTCAAAAAAACAAAAAAAAAATGATTTCTTTATGTATATTTGCCATCACAATGTTGATAAAACTTGCGGTTCTATTTCAAAAATGCACGAATAGATTGTGGTCCTAGATAACTTAATCCTGAGAGAACAGTGGTGGTGCTAACAAAAATACTAAAGTACTCAAAGAAAGTTTCCAGTATCTCTATCTTTTTCTTCTTTTCGTCATCATGTTCTTGGTCATCCTTTTCTTTTTTGTAAACCATGAAAACGAATAAACCACCTATGTATAAAAGTTGCAAGGCTGTGTTTGCTTTGCTAATGTATGTGGGTTTTACTTGCAGCAAATTTATATTGTCTTGTGTTACAAAGCCATTTTTCTTATTCTTTGCAAAAGAAATCATAGACTTCCCAATCAACAATGAGTCTTTCAACAAAAATAAAGAAAACACGTAAGTTGGTATGACTTGATACAGTCCACATATTGTGCTTAATATCAAAATTTTATCCGCAAAAGGGTCTAATATAGATCCAAGTCTTGTTTTCATGTTAAATCTCCTGGCAATAAATCCATCCAGAAAATCCGATGTAGCGGCATATAAAAATAGTGAAATTGATGTTGTGTAATTCTGACAAATCAAAGAGTATGTTATGAGCGGAGTGGTTACAATTCTGGAAATAGTAATTATATTGGGTATAGTATTCACTTCTTTCAAAAGACCTTTAATGTTATTGTTGTTTTTTATTCCAAGGGCTACCTCATCATCCCGTTTCTTTGATGAATAAAGTTTTCTACTGAGAATATGTGCAGGTAAAATTCTGGTCAGTAAAGACTTGTTTTTTAAAATTAGATTTGGCTGTAGCATAAAGCCCAGTCTTGGTGTTAAATGCTGTTTAAACATACTTCCGCACTTTCTCAATTTCCAAAGGGGGTTGGGATCTTTGTGTAAATTATCCGAACGTAGATCTGAAACTAGAGATGTAATAGCTGATACCAAATCACTTTAAACATTTTTCTATTTCAAAAAAAAAAAAAAAAGCGACTTCATTCCTTTTTGAAGAAAAGGGAAACTTACGGATTTTGTTTTAGGTTTTTTTGTCAATTGAAATTTTTGGTCAAAAAAATGTCGTCAACCAACAACATGCGTTTGAAGTAAACTACCATGCGTTGTGTTCTCTTTTAAGAAAATAATCGTAATTACATGACTAACAAAGTAAGAAGGACCATCAACAATTTTTCCTTCTTTTAAGAAAACTATAGAAAATTTTTAATTATCCATTCATTCAACAAACAAAAGGGCAACCTTCTTAAGAAACCTGATCAACATACCTCTGTTACATAAATAAAATTTTCCAACCTTTTTGTTAGTGGGATACTTTGATAAAGTCTTGAAAACAACAATAAACCCACCAACGAAGAATAATAATAAGTTCAACAACATATAATGAACGTTTTAGTCTACAACGGAGAGGGCAGTTCATTGGAAACTGTCAAGCACACCATAAATCTTCTTAAATTACATTTAGAACCGTACTACTCAGTCCAGCCTATTACTAAAGAGCAGCTGCTGAATGAACCATGGTATGACACCAACAAATCAAAAATGCTTGTGTTTCCAGGAGGTTACGATACTCCATATGTCAAGTTACTATCCATGGAAAACAACAAAATCAAAAATCTGATTTTGAATAAGTTTCATAAAGGTATTGTTTTGGGTATTTGTGCTGGTGGGTACTTGTTTTCAGACAGAATCGACTTCAGAATCTCATCCCAACACATCAAGCAAGACAGGCCTGTGAAGCTGTTCCCAGGGTTGGTTAGAGGGCCTCATTTTGACGGGTTTTTATATGGTGACAACTCAGGTGCTACTGTTGCTAGGGTAGCCTGTAGCATGGGCTTAAACCAACCAACTTTCCATACATCTGGTTTTTTTAACGGTGGTGGCTGCTTCATTGATGCAGAAAAGTATGCCAATGTTGAAGTCTTGGCCACGTATGAAGATGAGTCAGATTTAAAAACATACACTAGCAATGATGAAACTGAAGTTAGTGATAAAGGTATTGGAAAAAATTTAGCCGCAGTAGTTTTATGTCACTCTCATAGTCCTTCTAAATGTACTGCTGTGCTGATGGGTCCTCATTTGGAATACATCCCTAAGATCATGACAGCTTCCGTTAACGAAGGTGCTCAATATCCAGCAGGTATGATTGAAGAGCTTAATGCTGAGTGTGACTCCAGAGATATGTTTTGGAAACAGCTCTTCCAGAGGTTAGGCTTAAAAACAAACCAATCTACCAAATCATCAGACTTTGGTAACAATCTAACTTTGTCTCCAATGTACGTGCACTACAAAAAAGCTAAGGACATTGGTCAAATCATAGAGCCTAAGGATGTTGTTAAAAAATGTGAACTTGATACTTTCCAAATATTCAATGGTTTCAGCAACAAATCCATTTCAACAAACCATAAAGGTATTTTTGAAGTCAAAACTACTGAAATTCCAAAGTCGATTGTCCTACCCATTAACGAGCACGAAAATAACAATAATGAAAAAACACCTTTTTTCAGCCCTGTAAAGTTCTTTTCAAAGCTAACACCAAACAACAAATTAGCAGAAATGTTAATCTTAACTGAAAAAATCTCATCAACCTCCGCATTGCTTGATGCCAATCCATCGTTATTAAAGGATACCTTTCAAGGCAAAAGTGTTTTGAATATCGGTGAGGTTCAATTACTGGGTAAAGGTAGATCAGGGAACGCTTGGGTATCACCTAAGGGTGTCTTGGCCCAAACTGTCTCCAAAAATTTCACTGAAAACAAAATTGGCTTGAAGGTCTTTTACTTACAGTATATTTCAGCTTTGGCAATGTGTGACTCTTTGAGGGAATACTTTAATCCTTATAGTCCATACAATTACCCATCAAAGGGATATTCTACTTTGAGTTTTTCAAGTGCTGATGATGAATATTGTCCTATTCCAGTTGTTATCAAGTGGCCAAATGACCTTTACATCCTAAAACCTTCTTACTATCACAGTCATTTCAAGCAATCAGGGTTGACTCTAGAAGAGTTTGTCAAAACCAGTATTGAAGGGTCCCCTGTTGATTCAAATCAATTTACCAAAGTCTCTGGTATTTTGTTGAATTTGAAGTACACTGCCAAGTGGGAAGTATTGATTGGAATTGGTGTCAACTGTTTCAATAAGGATCCTAACCCATGTATCAATGATTGGGTAGAAATTATTAAATCTCATTATAATAACCCAATTGATTCGGAAAACTTAGAGGAACTCAGCTTTGAAAGAATTACAGCTAGATACTTGAACTGTTTGGACTCTTGGTTAAATCATTTTGAAAACTTTGACAATCAAGCTCTTTTGCATTCATTTTTGAAAAGATATTACAAATACTGGATGCACACTGGACAAGTTGTTACACTAACAGATTTGGGTGATGCTAAGTGTAAGATTGTGGGTATTTCTGAAGACTATGGCTACTTGGAAGTCAAAGACATTGTCAAGGGTAATGTCTATCAATTAAAGCCAGATGGAAATAGTTTCAACATTTTTGAAGGATTAATAAGTAAAAAGGTTTCTTCTTAGTGGAAACAAGGTCTACATGACCAACTCAATTGCATCTATAAAAAAAAATTATTTTTCTTTATTGTATTTCTAAATATATAGCTTTCATATATGTTTAAGTAACATTCTATCTTCATTAAGATTTATCTTCTTCACTTTCCATTTGTTCATCCTCATCATTAGTGTTGGAGCTACCACCAAATTCAGGAGCGGTTGGAGAACCGTAACTTGGGGCTGTTGGAGATCCATAAGATGGAGAAGAAGGTGAGTAACTTGGGGAAGTTGGAGAGTAACTTGGAGAAGTTGGAGAATAACTTGGAGAAGTTGGACTGTAGCTTGGGGAAGTTGGAGAGTAACTTGGAGAAGTTGGACTGTAACTTGGAGAAGTTGGACTATAACTTGGGGAAGTTGGACTATAACTTGGAGAAGTTGGAGAGTAACTTGGAGAAGTTGGAGAGTAACTTGGAGAAGTTGGAGAGTAACTTGGGGAAGTTGGAGAATAACTTGGGGAGGTTGGACTGTAACTTGGAGAAGTTGGAGAATAACTTGGGGAAGTTGGACTGTAGCTTGGGGAAGTTGGAGAATAACTTGGGGAGGTTGGACTGTAACTTGGAGAAGTTGGTGAATAACTTGGAGAAGTTGGACTATAACTTGGGGAAGTGGCAGAGTAACCAGGAGAAGTTGGGGAGTAACCAGGACTACTTGGAGAATAGCTTGGAGAAGCAGCAGAGTTTCCGTAACCAGCTGATGGAGAGAAAGCACTTCCTCCAAATCCTGGAGAGGTATCGCCCCCAAATCCTGGAGAGGAGGTACTGCCACCGTAAGCAGTTGAGTTTTCATAATCAGTATTGTATGCAGTAAATCCGCCTGCAAGAGCTTCAGAAGAACCAGCATCAACAATAGGAGAGAACATCAATTCATCACTCATATCAATATCAGAGCTCTTTAGGCCCACTTCACTATTATATGGAGTAGTAGTACCATCTTCCATAGATCCCTTCAACAGCAATGGAACTTCTTCCGGCATGTACTTGCTCAAAGCTTCATCATCAATCATAACATCGAAGGTACCAGTACCAATTGGTGGTATTTGACCTAGGATGACATTTTCAGAAACACCTCTACAGTCGTCAACTTCAGCAGCAGCACCGGCTTCCATTAAAATTTCAACTGTTTCTTCGAAAGAACATCTCATTAAAGCACCAGTATCAGCTCTATTGAAACCATGTCTAGTAATGGACATCAAGAAACCTGGAGAAGTCATGACATCAACCAACAAGGATGTGTGTCTATAGTTAACATAAGAACCATCAGATGCAATAACGTTATAGACTTCCTTGTATAAGGCAGCTCTACCAGCCTCAATACCTAACACATTCATTATATCAATGAAACTGTTAGTGTAGATTCTGGATGCATCAACACCAGGAACTATCATAACTTCAAACAAGTTAACACCATCAGTTTCCAAAACCCATTCAGGAATCTTGTGGTAATCACCAGTTTCTGGGTTGATAATCTTTCTGTCGTATTGCATTAATACAACTCTTTCAATATCCTTAACACCTCTCAAAGTGATAGTTTCTAACATATTATTTTCAATTCTCTTTAACATGTGATCTTCTTCGGCTTCGGTATCTTCATCCATGGAATTAGCATCTCTAATGACTCTACATCTGATAACTAATTTCTCAGCATTATCTTCACTCCAAATGACATTCAAATCATTTTCGAATGTGTTCTTGATCTTAGAACCAATTTGAGCCATTGTCAGCTTCTTGTCATTCAAAGAATGTCTATCCAATTCCAATCTTAATAACCAAGGAGAGTAGTTTTCTAAACTCTTTCTTTCATCATCTGTGATAATGGTAGAGTACATGAACATCATTTCTTGGTCATCTTCAATACAAGTTTCTAATGGATCTGGATCATAATAAATTTCAGAAGCAATAGTAACACTCTTTAAAGAAGTGTGTTCAATCTTGGATCTAATGAAATTAGCGGTTTCATTAGTAGCACCATATTCTTGATCTAGGTAGACAGTCAAATTTGGAGTCTTCATAGTCTTAGCAACATTCAAAATTTCTTTTAATCTTGGAACACCTGAAGTAACCTTCTTGGAGGCAACACCGGCGAAATGGAAAGTATTCAAAGTCATTTGAGTGGCCGGTTCACCAATAGATTGAGCAGCCAAAACACCAACCATTTCACCAGGGTGAACAATGGACTTTTGGAATTGAGAAGCAATGTTATCGATAACCCATTTCAAAGTTTGCTTGTTTAATCTGAATTCTTGGATAACTCTCTTGACAGACAATCTAGATCTAATTAAACAACAGAACAAAGTAATTGAGTTTTCTTGGGCTTCTTGTAAAATGGCATTTTTACCTCTAACAACTTGTAATCTGCTTTGTAAATCCTTAACAGCTTCAATAACTTCTGGAATAGTTAGATCAGAAGGCTTGGTAATGTCAATCTTGAATGTGTTTTGGGCATTCTGAATGATTCTTCTAATGTTACCAGGTAATGGCCAGTTGTTCTCACCATCCGCAAATACCTTTCTCAAGGTGATTCTATCAGAAATCAATTGTTTATATTCTTGGTTTAGCATTGTTTGTATTTCTTTATTACCAACGACTTCAGAACCAGATTCTAACAGTAATCTTACCATTTGAGTGTCTTTATTCATAACATCTAATCTGTACTTCTTTTCGAAAGCAGCATCGGATCCAGGAATAGTATCAATAGATTGTTTTTCTACATGACCAGCATCTAAACCATCTTCACCATAAATAAATTGGATAATATTACCCAAAGAGTTTCTGGTAGTACCATCATAATGAACCATAATATCTTCTAAAGCTTTAACCAATCTTCTTTGAATATAACCGGTTTCCGCAGTCTTAACAGCAGTATCAATCAAACCTTCTCTACCACCCATAGCATGGAAGAAGAATTCTTGTGGCGTTAGTCCTCTTAAATAAGAGTTTTCAACGAAACCTTTAGATTCTGGAGAGTAATCATCCTTAGAGAAATGAGGCAAAGTTCTATCGGCAAATCCGAATGGAATTCTTTTACCTTCAACAGATTGTTGACCGACACAAGCAGACATTTGAGCAATGTTAATGAAAGAACCTTTAGAACCGGAACTTACCATCTGTTTGACATTATTCAAAGACTTCAAGTTAACTTCGGCAGATCTACCGGCTTTATCTCTGGCTTCATTCAAAAATCTAACAACATTATCTTCAAAGGACTCTCTTAAAGTCATACCATGCTTGGCTGTTAGCAGATTTTCTTGTGCTTCTTTAGTTACTTCTTCAACCTTAACCTTAGCAATAGCAATGGCTTCGGTGATTTCAACCATGGTCTTTTCATCAGCAATAGTATCACCAATACCAATAGAGAACCCGTTATGTAAGAACCAATAGTTAACAACCTTTTGTATATTACTGAATAATTTGGCACAGACGTATGGACCCTTTTCTTTGGTAACAACATGGATTAGACCACCTGCAGATGAACCAACTGTTTTCTTGTCAACAATACCAAAGATGATTTCACCATCCATAACTAAAATACCGTTGTCTTTTGGAGATAGCATAGTGGTTCCGTCATCAAATCTTTGTAAGTGAATACCTTTTGGAATAGCCATGGATAGTAATTGTTTCCCAGACCATAGAGGTTTAGGCTTAACAATAGCTGGAGGTGGAACAACACCATCCCAGTCTGGAATCCAATATAACATATTTAAGGCTTGTTCGTAATCAATGAAAGAGCTTCTTAAAGTCATCTTTCTAACACCACATAATGTATCTTGAACAATACCCATACAAGGTTTATTAGATTGAGGAGAAACAATCTGTAGTGGAACAGCACATAATAGAGACAATTCAGCTTTGGTTTCTTCACTTTGAGGGACATGTAAATTCATTTCATCACCATCGAAATCAGCATTATATGGAGAGGTAACAGACAAGTTTAATCTAAATGTAGAATAAGGCATGACTTTGACTCTATGTGCCATCATAGACATTTTATGTAAGGAAGGTTGTCTGTTGAAAAGAACTGGATCTTCATCAACGATATGTCTTTCAACTTTCCAACCATACTGTAGTTGCAAATCACCAGCTCTCTTGTTATATCTTAAATCAATTCTGGTTCCGTTGTCTCTTATAACGTATTTGGCACCTGGATGTTGGTTAGGACCATTTTTGACTAATTCAGTTAATCTATCAATGTTATATGGAGTAACAATTTCAGGGTATGTCAAAGTCTTAGCAATAGATAGAGGGACACCAACTTGGTCTAACTCTAAGTTAGGATCACCTGAAATAACGGTTCTGGCTGAAAAGTCAACTCTCTTACCCATTAAATTCGATCTAATTCTACCTTCTTTACCTTTTAATCTTGCTCTGATGGACTTAACAGGTCTACCAGACTTTTGCAAAGCTTGGGGTTGACCAGCAATATCATTATCCATATAGGTAGCAACATGGTATTGCAATAATTTTTCAAAATCATGGATAACATGCTGTGGGGCACCTTCGATTTCTAATTTTTGAACATTAATGTTTGCTTTTAAAATATCACCTAATTTATAGGTTAAATCATCTTCACCTCTTTGGGATTCATTGAAGGCAACACTTGGTCTGACACATGGCGGTGGAACAGGTAGAACAGTCAATAACATCCATTCTGGTCTAGAGTAATCTTCATCAAACCCTAGTCTCCAGCAATCCTCTAAGGATATGTGTCTGAATATATTTAGAACTTCTTCTGGAGATATGTTTCTTTGTTCAGGTTCATCTTCATCGTCGTCATCATTGTTGTTACCAGCAGCATTAGGTTTCTTCTTAAATTGGGCTAAGAAACCAATACCATTGAACTTAATCTGAGGTTGAACGTGACCACACCCACCTCTGGAAATGTGAATATTGTTGACAATAACATCAGTTTCACATGTTGATATAGCTTTACAAATAGTCCAAACGGCATTGAATCTCTTTTTTGGGTCTTTTAATCTAATAGCTTGTTTGAATAACGGGTCAAATTCGTCTTGTAGCAATTTACCACAATGAATACAAACAGATTCTAGAACTTTCTTTATTCTACTTAAGAATGCAATGTTGAAAACTGGCTTGGCTAATTCAATATGTCCAAAGTGCCCTGGGCAATCACTCATGCCTTCATGACAGGTTTGACACATGTTATTTCTATCTACTGAACCTAGTAATGGAGAGTTCAAACCATTTAGAATAGGTTGGCCCTTTTCATCAAAAGTATCAGCAGTGGATATCTTCAATACAGAGATGGCACGTACTTCTTCGGGAGAGAATAACCCGAATTGTATTTCTTTAACAGTTCTCAATGGAGCACTGGAATAAGATTCTTGCATATTATGTTGTTGTTGTTGTTTTTTTTTATTAGACTAAAGAAAAAGTGTGAATGTTTCTTCTTTATGTATTCTTTGTTGTTTTTTTTTCTGGTGAAATAACTTAATAATCTATTAAATAATACTTGTCTTTAAAAATGTATTTTATTCGAAAATTGTCTGTTAGTTCTTGTTTTTAATCTTTAATCTGGGTGTATATCGGTAAGAATGATATTGTTTTGGTATCTATCTATAATAATAACTAAAAAAGAGTAAATGACTTCTTTATAAACTACTTTTGGTATTGTTTTAAAAAAGAAAGTTGACCTTTGTGTTTTTTTTTTTACTTGCTCTATGTTAATCTTTCTTGCAGTATTAAACAAGAAATATCAAATCGAAGAATTAAAAGGAAAAGAGATTTAGATTTATTGAGTGGAATAAATGTCTAATTTTCCTGTGTCAAAAAAAAGCTTGATGGTTTAATCAATGTTTTTGATGTTTAAAATCGAACAAATATGTGTTTTTACTTTGTTGTTAATAACAAAACAGGGAAAAAAAACACAAGGGTTGAGCGAAGAAACAAAAAGAAAAATTTTCAACACCCAAAATCTGAAAACTTTTCCGAAATTGCTAGTCGGAGAAAAGAAATGAAAATTTTTCACACTTTTGAATTGAGGAAAAAAAATAAATAAAAATAATGAAAAAAGAATTGCCGGAGAATAACTGAGTTGCCCTGATACAGAATTACTCTTTTTGGATAATATATACTTTTTTAATCAAAAGCAGATTTTACTCAAACATCTTGGACAAGTTCTTCTTTTCCTTTTCTAGCATTGTTTGCTTCAGCTTCTTGGCATCCTTGATTGCCTTGTGAATAGCTTGATCATCAGCTGAGAACATGGTGGCAAACTCGAGGTCAGTGATAGCCATGTCTGGGTTATTCAAATGATGATAAGCTAATCCTCTTCTGTATAGTGCCTTGGCCTTTTGCTTGTCTTCAATATCTTCCAAATGTAAAATTTTAGTAGTTGGGTCTAAAGCCTGCTTGTATTTGCCAACCTTGATGCAACAGATAGCAATATTGTTGTAAAGGATGATCTTTAAATCCTTGATTTCTTTTTCTTCTTCTTTTGGCAGATCTTCTGGCATGTACTTCTCAGCATAGTCCAAAGCTTTAGAGTATTTGTTTAAAGCAGCATCAAAATTCTTTTCTTTGAAACATTTGGCAGCAATGTCTTTGACAGCGGTGGCACCATCAATGACGCTTCTGAAAGAAGTGGTGTCAATTCTTGGTTCATCTTCTAAGAATGGTTCCCAATCATCACCAAATTCATCGGCCTTCATTTTTTCTGCATCTGCAGGAACAGCAAAATCATCTGCCAAAACACCACAGTCTACGATGACTACATCTTCTACAGGCTTATCATTATCAGTTGGCAAGTTTTCAATTTTTTTAGCAGTTCTTTTACCAAAAATTACTTCACCAAAAACAACATGTTTACCATCCAACCATTCAGTTTTAGCAACTGTGATAAAAAATTGGGATCCATTGGTGTTTGGTCCTGCATTTGCCATGGATAGCAAGTATGGTCTATCGTGTTTATGAATGAAGTTTTCATCTTCAAACTTTTCACCGTATATGGATTCACCACCAGTTCCGTCACCTCTGGTAAAATCACCACCTTGTAACATGAATTTTGGAATAACTCTGTGGAAAATGGAGTTTTTGTATGATAATGGAGCATCCGGTTTACTACTGGCAAACCCATCGTTACCTTCACAAAGCTTGTAAAAGTTTTCAGAGGTTTTAGGAACATCTTCGAATAAATTGAATATTATTCTTTCTGGTTCAGCACCCCCTATGGATATGTCAAAAAATGATTTTCTTCCCATTGTAAAAAGATATTGTATTCTTGGTTGGGTTTTGTTGTAATCAATTTCTTAGCATCTGTCAACACACGATTAATTAGATATTTGTACATATACAACAAAAAAAACCTGAATTGCAAAAAAAAAAAAAAAATGGATTAACACTAGGCGCGTAAATAAAAAAAATTCTAGAAATTTCTTAACCATCTCTTTACATAAAATCTTTTCAGACCCAGTGTAAGACTATTCTGAACCAAAGCTATCTTCAATTTCATTATCAACTTCAATATCACTTATTGAATCGCTCTCTATAGTTTCAGCCTCACTCAGAATTTCTTCATCAGAGCCTCCGTGGAAACTTTCATCGTCATCTCCTTCAACTTCCTCATCTGTATCCAAATCCGACATGGTCAGTTCAAGATTCAAATTCAAGCCTTTCAAAATCCCCCTTTCTTTTAGGTCCATAACATCAATGTTTTTCTTTTTGACCTCATTGATGACATTTTCTGAGCTTAGTAGGTCTAGAAAATCATCATCATAGGAGTTTTTGATCCTGCCCAGGACGTTGTAGTTTCTGTCTTCTGTTCGTTTCAGAGTATCTTGCTGGTTCAATCCCTTTAAGTGCCCGTTGTCAACGATGATTCGTCCTGTTTTCAAGTCAACAACATCACTTAATGATTCGTCTTTTCCTAAATTCTCATACTTAGATATTATACTCTTCCAAGAGTTTGCCAGTGTTTTGTCAGCCTTATTATGCCTTTCAGTCAATTCCGTGTCCGTGTAGTTTCTTATTGCCTTGTGTGTATCAATTGATAAGATGTATTTCTTGTTGTCTAAGACAATTTTGTTTTCATTGTTCATTTTTCGTTTCTTCAGAGCATTCTTTCGCTCTAAATAATCACCGTCCGATCCATAAACTCTTTGATACTTTGGTAGTATTGGCGGGGCTAGTTCTTGGTTGGCTGTAGTAACCTCCGGGTCTATAAATTTAAACTTTTTTGAATTAACTGGAGGTTGTTTAATTGTTCGGAGCTTGGCAGATTCACTCTTTGGTTTAATTTCTTTTATTTTTACAGAATTCCCTGTCTGAGTTGTAATTTTGTCTTTTTTTGGGTTAAGTGGCTGCTCATCGATGCTCTCATCGCTCTCTGAATCCAAGAATTCATAAACTATATCCTTTAGTTGTATTTTTTCATTAGGGGCGTTTGAAGTTAGAGTATCCGATTTCTTCTTCAGAATTTTTTCAAAAGGATTCCGAATGCCAGCCTCTTTCAAATTCATTGCGACTAAAGTTGGTTGTAATGTTCTTTACTTTTTCTTTTAAAAAAAAAAAAAAGGCAATAGATTAAATACAAGAAGAGAAAAAAAAAACAAATTTTTAATTGATACTTTCGCGTTTGAGAAAATGCAAAAAAAAAATCAAAAAGAGTAGGTAAAAACCATAAGGAAATGATTAAACAAAGGTCACTGAAGCTTAATCAATCATAAATTTTGTGGTTTTTTTCATCGTTTTTATTATTTACATTGGTCATATATTTTCATTAAATTTGGCTGTACAGAAGTATTGTAGAGAGGTAACATAGTTAGTCATTATTCTCTCACTTCACGTTCGTATTGCTCTTGAGGCTTATCACTTTGAAAGGTTCTTTGTGGATTTTTATTCTTTTCCCAACAGCCTTTAAACCACTTCATTTCATCTGTACATTGTCTCCAGTCTCCTGTATCCGCATGACAAAAGTGGAGCACTAGATTTTGGAGGTAGCAGCCTGTATCAAATATTCTTTTATCATACTCCTCCAAGCCTGCTAATGAATTGTTATCGGCTTTTATTTCTTCGTATTGTTCGACAGCTTCTGTGTAGTACTTACTATCTTCTATTCTGGACATTTCCAATTACTATCTTGTTTTTTATTTTATTTTTTCGATTGCTCCGGTGGCTTATCGAATTGATATTTGGTTTCACAAGCAACAGAAAACAGTGATATGACAATAAAGTAGAAATACATACGAGAATGATTACAATAAAGTCAGAAAAAATTACCCAACAATCGGTGTTAAGGGATGTTTGCTATGGTTTTGGTGAGTGGGGGTGGCGGGAAAAGAAAATTTTTCAGTTGAGAGCCTATTTTGGTGTGTTGTTAAAACACACTATTATTTTTTTTTTTTATACAATTTGTTAAATATGTTGTTTACTATTGAAATTCTCAGAACCTTTTTTTTTTTTTTAAACCCTTTGAATTATTGCTTATTGTAATTGTGGTTATCAACAACCAAATTTAATTTATTTTGGGTTCAGTTGTTTTTTGTGTTATTATTTCAAGAACAATTCTTAGTATACAAACCAATAACCCTTATACATAATCAAACATGGTTGTTTTAAAATCCATTGAAAAATCATCCACATTTGCATGGTCCAATGGCAAGCATCCAAAACTTGCATTGGGTTCTCTAAGTGGTAAGATAGATGCCAACTTCAGCAATGACAGTATTATAGAAATCGTCGATACATTCTCCAGCGATGATCAAAAGGTCAGTTTAGCCAAAACCAACGCTTCTTCTAAGTTTTTGGACTTGGCTTGGTCTGGCGACGATTCAGTAATTGCTGGTGCTCTAGAAAACGGAACTGTTGAATTTTATTCTTTTAATGCATCCACAAATGAGTTAAAAGTCATTAATAGCTTTAAAAAACACTCATCAGCTGTTCAATGTTTAAGTTTCAGCAAAGTCAATAAAAACTTGTTAGCCACAGGTGATGCTAAAGGTTTAATTAATGTGTGGGACATTACAAAAATTGCAGACTCCTCATATGAGCCAATCTCCACTGGTGACTCCATTAGCCATGTTGATGGTGTCAAGAGCATCTCTTGGAATAACAAAATTGGACATATCTTGGCTTCTGCTGGTTCTTCCACGGGTTCTATTTCCATTTGGGATTTCAACCAAAAGAAGGAAATTTTACATTTCAACTACCAACACCCAACATCTAGTCAAAGAGTTGTATTTGACATTGTTGAATGGCATCCAACAAGTGGTACCACAATTGCCACTGCTTCCAACTCAGATTTGAATCCAGCTATTATATTATGGGATTTGAGAAAAACCAATACTCCTTTGCAAGTTCTAGAAAACAACGGTCACTCTAAGGGTATTCTTTCTTTAGATTGGTGCTCTCAAGACTCAGGCTTATTGTTGAGTAGTTCTTCTGATTGTACTGTTGGCCTATGGGACCCTGAAGTTGAAAAGGCTCTAATTCACAAATATCCTAGCAGATCCAACTGGATTTTCAAAGCTAAATTTGCTCCGGGTATTCCAGACTACTTTGCAGCTGCTAGTCACGACTCTGTTATCGAAGTACAACAATTGCAAGATTTGCAGATAGACGCGGGCATTGCTGAAGCACAAGATAAGCAAAGAAACTCTGCTCCTGCACAAAGCGAAGAAGTAGTTAAAGATACTGAACAATCTGAAAATGATTTCTGGAACTCTCTTTCATCAAACAATCAACAAGGCTCTTCTGTAGCTGCTGCTGGTTCTTCTTCTCAAAATGCTAATGTCAAGAAGGCTAATCAATCACAAGCCTTTGCCATTCATATTCCAAAGTGGCTATCCACTGGTGGTAGAAGACCTGCTGCATCATGGGCCTTTGGTGGTAAGATGGTCAGAGTTCTACCAGATGGGAAGTCTGTTTCTGTGTTCACACAACCGCAAGCCAAAGATTCTGGCAAAGACTTGAAGAAGCAATACGATCTATTACAAAACGCTTTGAAGACCAAAGACTTCAATGCCATCATTAGTAAGAGATCCAATAATGCCATAAACAACAACAACGAGGAAGATTGGGGTTTGTTGGACAAGATCTCTTTGGATGGTAAAGATGCATTCTTTGCCGAAGCTTTAGCATTAGACGGTGAGTCTGATGAAATAAAAGATGCTGAAAAAGAAGATGACGAAGAGTTCTTTGAAAAATTGGAACAAGAAAAGTTAGACTTATCTGGTATTTCTGAGAACTATGAGTTTGGATCTGATAAAATTTTGACATCTCTTATCAACAAGGACTTGAAGGCCGCTGCTAATTCCAAATTGAGCAGTGGTGATTTGTTGGAAGCTTTGGTTATAGCTCATGTTTCTAAAAACGAAGATCTAAAAGAGAAAGTTCTTACTGAATACTTTGTTAAGAATGCCAAGACTTCAAAAACTTCTAGACTATTGTTTGCATTGTCTGAAAAGAAGCTTGATGATCTAATTGAGAAGACAGACGTTTCAGAATGGAAATACGTTTACAAAGCCATCACAAATTATGTTTCTGATGAATCCAGTCAAAAGAAGTTCTTTGCCGCTCTAGGTGAAAAGCTTTACAAGGTTGGTAACAGATACGATGCTTTAATTGTCTACATGTCTTCAGGTATTTTGGAGAAAATAAGCTCTATCTGGGTTGATGAGTTGAAGGAAATTGAAGAAGGATTAAGATCATCCAGAAACTCTGCTTATGAAGCTCATTTAGATGGTTTAACTGAATTTGTTGAAAGATTCTCCTGTTTTGCCAACTTCTTTGACTCTGATGGCAGCAACAATTCTTTGATTGGAGGAAACCCTAAAATTGTTAGCATTGTATTGGAATTCATAAATGTTATCTGTATCAATGGTAACTTTGATTTGGCCCTAAACTTTTTGAACATTTTACCAAGTGATAATGCTGATGTTGTTACCGAAAAACAAAGAGTTTTGATTGCTTCTGGTAAATCTCAAACTGCTACTACTCAAAGCAAGTACCAAAGCCATTCCAAGAACCAACCCCAAGCTAGACAGATCAACTCAGTACCTCAGTTTGTCAGTTCATCTATGGGTCAGAGCACATTTACAGGGTCTGTTAATGGAACTCTTTCAAACAGAGCTTCTATTGTATCAGTAGACGCCGGTAAAGTACCATCTAGCGAATCCATCTATGCTTCAGTAGCCCCAGTCAAGGCTGGTCACGCTAAAGCTGCCATGTATGCTCCACCAGTTCAACAGCCGTTACCAAAAGTTCCATTTGCTAACTCTACAACACCATCGGTTCCTTCTGCTAATGTTACTTCACCTCAAGTTGTTAACCCATACATGCCTAAGACCACGATAATATCCTCTAGTCCAACTCCAGTTCTAGGTAATAACACTGCAAGTTCTTTTGCCGTACCGCCACCAGTTGGAAGAGTACCAGTTCAACCGCAGTTTATTTCTACCCAGTCTGCTACTGAAACCAAAGATTCTCCAAACAAGGCACCATCTGATATGGTATCTGGCCAAAAACCAGTAGGCAACAGATATGCTAACGCTGGTTGGAATGACTTTGCTTTGCCATTGCCTGATACTACTACCAGAGCCAAGGCCATTGGTATTAAGAAAGAGCCATCTGTAGTCAACATTCCAGTTGAAAAAGTAGCTGCTATTCCAAATAAGCCAAAGGTTGCTCACATGGCAACCCCGCCACCGCCAAAGGCTGCTTCAAGAAACAGTTCAAGCAGAAACATAGCTGAACAACTAGAAAAAACCAAGTCCAGAGTTTTATCTGAAAGATCTACCAAGTATGCTCCATTAGGAAACATTCCAGTTCAAAATCTGCCAGTTGCTAATACTCCAGCTATCGTCAGTCCATCTATTGTTACTAAGAAGCCACCAATGCCAGAGCATCCTAAATTCAACAATCCATACGCTCCAGCTGAAGTCCAAAGTCCGATGGTGTCTAGACACGGCAGCACACCAAAGTTTGCTCCCCCACCAACTAGCAATAGCTATGGGGCCCCTGCAGGAAATGCAAACTCAGCAGCACCAGTTTCTATTCCACCACCGCCGGTAAAAAGACAAGATCCTGTTGTAGCAACTCCACCGCCTATTCTAAGCAAACCGCTTGAATCCGTTGAAAGCGTTCCTGAACCTGTTGTTGCCCAAACAGAATCACCTGTTATTTTAGAACAAGAAAACCAGGAAATTGAAGCAAAAAACGAAGTATTCACTGAAGAAGAAAGCTCAAAAATACAAGACTACTTCCTAGGTAGATTGGCTGAAGTAACTGAAGGATTGGGAGAAAAGCTAGGTCCGCAAATCAAAGACACACAAAAGAGACTGACAATCCTGAACAATCATTTGAAGCAAAAGAACTTGATCACTGAAAGAGTTGTTATAGAAGATATTTTGAAGATTGTTGAGTGCCTAGACTCTCAAAACTTCGACGAAGCCAAGGTTTTACAAAGCAAGATTTCCAATGAGTACCCAGAACAAGCAGGTAAGTGGTTGACGGGTGTCAAAAGATTTATTGGTTTCTCTGAAGCAAACAATGCCAAGAAGTAAGTGAATGATTTATATATTATTGATAACGAGTTTATTTTTTATTTTATTTTCTGATTGTTAATTGTGGATCTACTGTTTCCATTGGTTAATCAATAAACTTTGTTAGGTGTTTGATAGGAGGGCTTTTCCTGACACCCATTATTTACTATCTTCCTAATATTTTTTTTTTTTTTCTCTTTTGGATTTTCAGTGGGGTACTTGCTATCTGCTGCTATATTTTTTTTTGGAATTGCTGAAAAATTGATGAGTTGACAATTTCTTTCTTTTTTTGCTGGCCTAGGCGACAAACTGCTTTATTTTTCGCCTTGAGGGTACTGTGTTGATTCAATTCCACATGACTTATTAGACAATCAAAAATCTTATTTTAGGTTTTGACAAGTGATATTCTAATACAACACCAAATAAACATTGCTATTAAAGCATCTAGCTCATACACAGCATCTTTAACAATACTCTTTACCATTTTAACAAAAATATCATAGAGTCAAAAAAAAAAAACCTAAACAGAACATTATATCATATCCCTTTTTTTTTGTTTACTACTAATGGGACCTTCCTCTTCTTACAAATAAAATATGGCTGACCACAACTTTAATTCAAATCTTTCGATTGTTGATGAAGAGTCAATGATTGATGGTGACTCAAAGTACGAACAGTCTCTTGACCTATTCAGATCAGTTTTAGATAGACTCGATGAATACACAAGTAAAAACATCAACAATGACTCTGTTATGATTTTGTCATCAAATCAATCAAACACCCTCATCAACTCTTTGTCGAAAATAAACACTTCAACTATATCATCGATCATACATGAAAACGGAAATAAACAATTAAAAAATGAAAATAAAAACAATCCCAAGATGGATTCGGAATACATAATTAATGAGCTTTTGAAAAGAAGAGCAGAGTACAGATCGATAATAGACAAAAAACAGCAGTTTCTGGATAGTAGAAAAGGCTCTAACAGAAAACGCAGAAATTCTCTTAACTTCACCACTGAAACGATTGATGATGAAAAGGCAAGAAAGAACAAGCCTTTGGAATTAACAGCTGAAGAAAGACTACGACAGTTTCAAGAGTTTTTCCAGAAATCAAACAACGCAGTTAATCAATCGAACGTTATTGAAGACCAGATTTTAAACAATCAAAATGGATTCGAAATAGACAATTTCCACAACTACAAATTCAAAGCTGCCAACAATAGCAATGACTCTCCAGGGATTCCGTTGACAAAAACCTCAACTATAGAATCATGGAGCCAAGATGAAATTTTAGAAAACTACGATGAAATTTTGGAGCAGTACTTGATATACTCCAGCAACTTCCAAAATCAAAGAGATAATTCAGATGAATCAATCGCTGATACTGGAAAAAACATAAATGACAACAACTCTCAGTTTTTCAATAACTCAATTTTTTCAAAAAAACCGCAAAAGCAATCGCTTAAGATGTCTCTGATTGTAGGGCTGATTGTAGCTTTGGGTGGTTTAGTCTATGGTTTTGATTCTGGGTTGATCAACAATTTGATTGGAATGTCCTATTTCGTAGGGCACTTCCAAACGGGCAGTAACATTGGCTTCACAGTTTCTCAAATATCCATCTTAGTCACCTCACTGTCAATTGGTACTTTTTCGGGGGCTCTTGTTGCCCCTTTCTCAATGGATAGATTTGGTAGAAAACCGACTATTATTGCTTCGGTTTGGGTCTTTTTAATTATTGGAAACATAGTTCAAATCACATCGATTAACCTGATAAGTGTGATCATGGGGAGATTGATTTCTGGATTTGGTGTAGGTATTTTGTCAGCAGCTATTCCTATTTACCAATCTGAAATTTCACACAAAGACATTAGAGGGGCCATCATTTGTACCTTCCAGTGGGCAATCACATGGGGATTGCTACTTTCTTCAATAGTGTCCCAAGGTACTCATAATATGACCACAAAGGCCTCTTATCAAATTCCTTTGGGATTACAGTTTGTTTGGTCAGTTCTGCTAGGT
Organism: Hanseniaspora clermontiae; assembly: GCA_030567235.1. Classification (NCBI taxonomy): domain Eukaryota; kingdom Fungi; phylum Ascomycota; class Saccharomycetes; order Saccharomycodales; family Saccharomycodaceae; genus Hanseniaspora; species Hanseniaspora clermontiae. Next base: position 28,303 of record JAJLRV010000127.1, on the reverse strand, counting down.
ATAGGAATGTTTTATCTACCAGAATCCCCTAGATATTACGTCATGAAGGGGCAGTTGAACAAAGCAGCGGAAGCTTTGTCATTTGTAAGAGACGTTCCAATTACCGATACAGTTCTTTTGGAGGAACTTGTTGAAGTGAAGGCTACTTATGACTATGAAATGTCCTTGAGTACTAGCGGAAGCTTATTTGACTCTTTTAGAAGCTCACCGACAAGATACAAACAGAGATTGAGATTATTCACTGCCGTTACATTGCAATTTTTTCAGCAAATGTCCGGTATCAACTTTATTTTTTACTATGGTATTTCATTTTTCCAAAGAACCGGTGTTTCTTCCACATTTGTTTTGTCTCTGATAACATATGCAGTCAATGTTGTTTTCAATATTCCGGGCTTATTCTTGATTGATTTGATTGGTAGAAGACAGCTTTTGTTATGGGGTGCACTCTTTATGACTATTTCCAATTACCTAGTTGCTATCATTTCCACTGTGAAGCTTCCTGCATCGCTTACAAGGAAAGGCTTGGAAACTTTAAAGCTGACTTTTATTTGCTGTTTTATAGGTTCATTTAGTGCTACTTTTGGAGGCTGTACTTGGGTGGTTTCTGCGGAGATTTTCCCACTGGGTATTAGATCGCAATGTACGTCCATATCGGCTGCTGCTAACTGGCTAGCAAACGTAATTTGTGCAGCAATGACACCATTTATCTTCAACGAAGGATCCGCAGACAAAAGAAATGAGAGCAATGCGCATTCAAGAATCTTCTTTTTATGGGCCACTTTAAACTTTTTATCCATATTCGCTGTTTACTTTTTGGTTTATGAGACATCCGGGTTGACTCTTGAAGAAATAGATGAATTGTATGTTCAATCCAAAAACGCTAGAGATTCTGTTAATGTAAATAAAAACATAAGAACTGGTGATTCCTATGTTACAGGTTTTTTAACCTTAGCCAAGAATTACAAGAATACCAAAAACAAAAAGACAAACCCCTCTCCGGATTTCCTCTCATATGACGGCAATAAAGCTTTGTCTAAGAAGAAATTAAGTGAAGGTCTTGACTCTGATGTTGGAGATAAAGACACTGCTTTCCACCAAGACGCAGCTGTAAGAGTTAACTCCAACGGAAATGTGACTTCTTCTGATGAATCTGCATTAAACCCTAGAAAGAACTCTGAAAACAGCATTACAAAAGAATCGTCGAATATTTCCTTTGTGCCAGTGGAAAACTACCCATCTTTAAATCCTTTTGAACTTGAGAATACAAACACTTTCGATGATGAAAAACAGAAACATGAGAACTATTTGAAAATTCTTGAACTGTCAGGACAGTTAAAAATGAAAGATAGAGTCGACAAGGAAAAGCAAACTAATGAAAACATCTCACTAGGAAATGGATTAGCAATAACAATAATGCCAAGATCTGTACCTTCAACAACTGGACTGTCAGCTGGTTTAACCGATAATTATGAAGACATACAGAGATTTGAGAAGTTGGATGAAGACGACTACCAGAACTATATAGAGTTCAAAAACGAGAGCTTCAAAAACATCCAGGACCCAATCTTCATTGCTAATCAAAGAATGACTGATCCACCAAACATATCATCGGATGACGAATAATGAATGTATATATCCGACCTCTATTAATTGTTATCTATTGATCTTTTTTGGATGATAAATCCACAAAAAAGGAAATTCACAAAAGCGGCAAATTGTTTAAACCCAGTTTAGTGTGCGTTTTCACTAAAAATATATACTTTTTTTTTTTTTCGTGGATCATCTTAAACTTTGCACAAGTCTAAAGGTTAAGATGGTAACCAAACAAATCACAGATAATTGGTCCTCATTTGAATCTTCTTTTATATTCTTTAAATACCCATAGTTTTTAAAAAAAAAAAAAAGTATAAATTGACACAAGCCAATATTTGAGCTTTTTTCCCATAAACAAACAAAAATGTCAGAATCAGAAGTCAATGACTTGTTGACTAAAACTCAACAGCCAGGAGCATTTGACGATGGCTCATTCACAAGTTCGGTTAATATGAAGAATGTCACTCATTTGAAAAGTACTTCCAGAGAATACAACCCATTAAACGTAAAACCTGAGGTATCAAAACATGTTCCATGCTTGACCAACACCAAGTACATAGTTAAAAATGTGATGCAATCCAAGAAAGAAAACACAAATCCAACAATTTTTAAGAACACATGCAAGGTAAACATAGGTGATGGAAACAGAAAGTCTATTCATGACTTTTTAACTGTTGAAATCTACAAAGTCAAGAAATCTGTTTTTGATATCTTTATGACGCTGCTTTTATCTATTGTTTTTTGCGTTTTCTCAGTATTCAGATACTTCCAGTATAACTACAATTGCATGAAACTAAGATTTTACTCTTTGTTATACAATCCGGCGGACTCTCCCCAACTAATAAGAAATGATGTATCATCTTTGACCAAAATACCTAAAAGATTAGCCGCAATTTTGGAATACAAAGCTGAAGAAGAGGTTGGCGGTGGTGTTTTGGGATTGATGGAAGATGCAGGAGACTTGGTTGCATGGTCTCTGAGTGCAGGAATAAAGCATTTGACACTATACGATTACGATGGCTTATTGAAAGATGATGTAGAATTATTGAGAAAGATCATCTTCAGCAAATTATGCAAGTATTTTGGCGGCCAAAAAACACCAAAGTTTGCAATCAGAGTTCCTCATAAAAACCAAGTTTACTTTAATATTCCAAGCTCAACAGAGGCAGGAGATGCTTCGGGAAACAAAAAAGTCAGTATCGAGATTGTTTTATTAAGTGTTGTTGATGGAAGAGAAACAATTATTGAATTAACAAAGAGCTTGGCCGAATTGTATAAGGAAGATAAAATTTCAGAAGATGACATTACTATGGAATTAGTTGACACTGAATTAAAGCAATTGGTAGGAGAAGAACCGGATCTTCTTTTATACTTTGGCCCCAACTTAGACTTGCAGGGCTACCCGCCATGGCACATAAGATTGACTGAATTGTTTTGGGAACACGACAATTGCCGTGTATCTTACACGGTATTTATTAGGGGCTTGAAGCAATTCTCAGGTAGCAAAGCCAACATAGGAAAGTAAGCATGCTGCCCATTGCTGTTGCTATGGCATAAAGCAAAGTACGGTGATTGTTTTTATAATGCGGAAAAAAGCTTACTGCATTGATTATAAGCAATATATTGGGGTTTCTTCAAAATAATAGAGATGAAGAGTTGTATACCATATAATTCATATTAATATTTTTCGTTTCTTATCTAAAATGATTAAAAAGCCATTATATATAATTGCTATTGAATACATAAAAGTTATATACTATCTGACGAGTTGTATGTAATATAACCTGCAGAAGCGTGTGATTTTTCCATAATGTTTCAGGATGTTTAATCGAATAAACCGAAACCCATGTCATCATCAGATTCTTCAGCTTCAGATTCTTCCTTTTCTTCAGCAGCAGCTTCGGAGGAGCCAGAAGCAGCAGCAGCAGCTGGGGCAGCAGAGGAGGCACCGACAGAGTTGAAACCGGCTAAGATTTCCTTGACGTCCTTACCTTCTAAAGCCTTAGCGTAGATATCAGCCCAAACCTGTTTGTGAATGTTAGTTATTTAAATTGATATAATAAAGTATCAGCATAATTGTTAGTAATTTTGTTTTGCATTTATTTAGTTGGTGAAGTTCTGATTGGTAGAGCATGTTATGAACGCCACTACCAGTGCCAGAACAATTGCTTGAGTAAGTTGCATTAATTTGAAATATTGAATTTGATTTGTTTGTCATTTGTCTATTCGTTCACACTTTTTTTGTAAAGATTGACTTCCCTTTGTGTAGTTATTGACAAGAATTGTATTAATCACTCCATTTGAATATACAAGACTTCTGGATGAGTCTGCAAATGTGACTCTTTCATATCCATTTTATGTATCCCCTTTGCATCGATGTAATTTATTTTAACCTTCGTGTTTCACAAATTTAGAATATGCCGCTGGGGTCATATCTAAATCTGGTATTTTCTAATTTGTTCAATAAACGAACTCCCTTAAAAGACTTTGCACTTTCAGTTTAACATATTCTGATTTCATTTATTCCTACATCTACGACGATAGTTTCCATTATCCATAGAGCTCTTCTGTTGAGTAATATCGGCACTGGCCTCTTAGTTGTATAACTGAGTTATGTTGTGGATGATGCATTTTCTTCTTTCTGATTTCATTAATTATAAAATGTGATGATTCCTCAACTCGCACTGTGATTATAAACACAAATTTCATCTTATAATATCGAAAGTGTTTCCGTTTGTTCTATGTGCAAATTTCTTCATTCATATTCCCACATAAATTCGATTTTTGTATTTAATTCTTTGTATCATTGCTAGTTATTTATTCTATTCATTCTTTAGTTATTCAAATTAATTCAATATTCCAATATAAACCTCTTGATCTCTCTTATTTTCTCATGTTATTCATGTACATACGGATTCGATTTCAACACCAGCAGCCTTGGCAATGTTTAAGATGTTTTCGGAGGTGATTTCGGCACCAGCGTCAGCTAGGATTAAAGCGGCGTAAGAAACAATAGATTCAGTAGACATTATTGTATGTTATATTAGTTTTCACTTTGGTTTCAATCAAAAGTAAGAAGAAATGTAGTTGATCCAAACCTATGTATGAAAAAAAATATACCATTTTTGTTATTATTTCATAAGCAAAAAAAAAAAAAAAAATTAGTGAATCTTTTGCAGTACCAATCGACCATATTATGCTGCAAACCAGTAAAAAAAAGCAGCATACTAAACAGTCACGTGAGTTAAACATCTAAAACACGAAATTACGACTTATTTTCAAATAATAAGCAAGAAAAAAAACAAAAACATGGTATATTATTCTACCAAGGAATTGATGAAAGACAAAATGTCTTGTATTTTTTTTTTAAAAAAACTCCCCTGTTTTCTTGAGTGAAAACATTTGAGGTTTGCTAATTTTTTTTAGCACATATTTCCTAAAACAGTAATAATTAGTAATTTTTCTGAATGCACCAACCAAACATCACAATTTGCAAAAAAAATCTTAATTAGGAAAGATTAGTAGAGCCAAAAATTTGTAGCAAAAAATCAACAAAAAAAATCAGGATTGTTCTGAAATGCACGTGACTTATGTTTATCTTGATATAAGGATTTAAGAAGATTTTCATCGCCACTTTTGTTGTGGGGAAACGGACACCAGCTACTACACTTCTTGTATTTTATTGTTTAAAAAAGCAAGCAAATGATTGGCTTAATCATGAATACATTTTGAAAGGACTCTCTTAGTAAGTAAAATTGAAAAACTAGTATTATAGTATTTAGCAACAAGGAACTTGTGATCTTGTGTTAAAAACTTTGCATATAATGAATAAGAAGCTGCATCTGCAGTTAATCAACTGTCATTTAAAGTTGTATGCATTGTGATATATAGAATTTCTAAATTGCGTTCAATGACTCCAAACTAAATGTAAGTGTCTTTATGTGGAATATTTATCTTCACTTATATAATTGTATCTTTCCCAATGCCCTTTATTTCTGATTAAACAACACACAAATCGTGAGAATAAATAAAAATAATGGATATTGCAAAACATAAGGCATATTAATCTTTCTTGGCTTTCTTAATTTCTTCAACTTCCTTCTTTAGATCTTCTAAGGTCTTCTTCATTTGTTCAAGTACTTCCTTTTCCTTCTTTTGAACATATATAGCTTCTTCGGCCTTTTCCTTTTGGTTGATAGAGTCTAAGGAGTATAATCTTTGTGTGGATCTACCTAATAAGGCAGAGTTGGAGCAGGAAGGACAGTTTCTGGTTAAAGTGGAGGTTAATCTTCTGGTGGTGTTGGCTAGCATTTTGTTATAGATTTATTGGTTTACTAGTTGAGTACCTATACTAATATAAAGACTCTTCAAAAATAAAATAAAAAATGTTGTAATCAGAGTAAAAAAACAGTAGTTCCCCTGAAAATAACAATCAAACCCACGCTCCGTTTAGTCGACTAAATATAAGCCATTATTTTTATTTTTTTTCTGGGGGGAGCTTAAAAAAAAAAAATATACACACCAAAAAAAACTAAGCTAATAAAATTCGCAATTATATTCAAATAAATTAAATAATATAAATAAAACAGTCTCTATAATCTATGTATTACTCATGCAACTAAATCAATATCCGACAGATTGATTATTTCTTTTGCTTTTTGGCTGATGGACCATCTAAAGAGATGGATTCCACATCAGCATCTCCGTTAGCATTCTCCTTGTATGTAACAGCAGGAGTGTTAATTTCTTGATGGAAGTCCTTGATGATAGAATCAACATCATCAATGTTCAGTGGTCTGATATCACCTAATTTTTTGATCTTGGCTGTGACTTCTTTACATTGAGCATCTGATAAATGTAGGTTTAATTGATCAACTCTGGATTTGATTGCATTCCAACCAGTCAATCTGTTAGCGAAGTGGATATATCTGGTTAAACCGAAATCGTTAGGGTTGATGATTTCGTAAGTAGATGGGTTAGCTAAGATAGCCTTAGCGTGAATACCAGCTTTATGAGTGAAGGCACAGAAACCAGTGATTGGGTTGTTGAATGGAACGTTAACTTGAACGGCATCGGCAACTAAGTTTTCAATGTCTCTGATTTTGTGTAATTTATATTTGCTCTTGACATATTCTGGAGCAGAAACAATCATTCTAGCCATTAAAGCACCTAATGGGGTAATACCATTTCTTTCACCAATACCTAAAACGGAAGTATCAATTAACTTGGCACCACCTTCTAAAGCAGTGTAAGCATTGGCAATGGCACAACCAGTATCGTTGTGGAAATGACATTCGATTTCAGTAGAAGAAGAAATGACAGATTTCAAAGTTCTGACTAATTCGTAGACTTGTCTTGGGTTAGCACAACCAACAGTATCAGCAATACCAATTCTGTTAACACCGATCTTATCAACAGTCTTGTAAATGTTCAATAGATCAACTAAGTCGGATCTGAAGGAATCCTCAGAAGAGAATCTAATCTCTAAACCCTTGGATTTGACGAATTCAATGACTTCAATGGCTTGCTTGGAAATGTAGTTCATGTCTTTACCATGGGAGTATTGTCTTAAGAAACTGGAGGTACCAATAACAACATCAACACCATCAACACCGGTTTCAACAGCAACCTTTGCATCGTCCATGTGACATCTGATATGGGTTAAAATCTTAGCTTTTAAACCTAATTTACAGATAGCTTCACAATCAGCTCTACTTTGTTCAGAAGCAACTGGAGAAGTTAATTCAATGTAGTCAACACCGAAGTCATCCAAGGCTCTGGCGATTTCAATCTTCTTTTCAGTTGTGAAGAAAGCATTGGCGAATTGTTCACCTTCTCTTAAAGTGGATTCAATGACTTGGAAAGAACCAACATTTGATAAGAAATCACTTGGGTTTGGACCGTATGGGTTAGAAGAGGCAGCTTGTGGGACTGCTTCTGAGACTTGTTCAAAATTTTCAGACATTGTTACTTTTATATATTCTTTAAAGGGCGGGTATTTTTTGTTTTAATTTTATTAAGGTTAATGAAATTAGGATATAAGTACCTGCTTTTGTTTTTGGTTTTTAATTATTATTTTTCAATAAATAGCTTTCAAATAATTACCCATATGTAGCTTGCTTTATATAGTATTTGATTGTGACTAATAAGCGCTTAAAAACATGTTTGATTCAGCGTATTACAAAATTAAGGGAAATTATTTTAGATGACTAAAATGCCCGTGCTCAATCCTTAGTTAAAACAAAATCAAAAAGAGCGGCTAGCGTTTTGTTTGAAAAATTGCCGATAATCTGAATGTCTTTGCTGTTTGAGACTGGGGCATATTTTTTCTTGCAAAATATGTCTGTGTTTGTAAGCGTAAAAGCAGGAATATTTTTTACTTTAATTTTTTTGCCTCACTTTGCAGAAGCTTTTGTACACATAACAAAAAAATGTACACTGTTTTTTCTTTATCCAAAAAATATGCCTAGGCTTGCCGAGGCATACCGCCGAATAGCGGAGCTTTTAAGAATCCCGCTTGCGCAATTATGCATCGGAAAAATAAAGCGACTAACAAAAAAATCCCGACGCTGCTAAGCAACGAATATATGTGTTGATCTATTGCCTGGTATTTAAGCTAGCTTAGCCCTAAAGGTAGCCTTCCTTTTGTTTAAGTATTGTATTAAATCCTTTATTAATGACATTTTTTTCATAAACTACGAATGTTTCAAATGTTCTTTTGCTGTCTTTTCAATACCCGCATGACTCAATCACAATTCAACATCATTAAATAAGATTTCGCGTATTTATCTTTATTTTGATTGACATTTTTTGTTTTTTAAAAAAAAAAATCATTCATCACATCTTATTACATTTACTTATAACGCTAAAATATAGTGCCAATCAGTTACCCCTAAAAACCGAACTTTTCTAGCTAGTGTGGCGTAATGTCTAATCTTAGTTTTCACAAACTCCCTAAGAGCATATTTTACAACAAAGGTACCACAGGTGGAAAAGAAGAATCAGATAACGCGGAACATGATTTCTTTGAGATAAATAATAGACTTTCACATGTTGATGAAAACAACGCATTGGAAGAAGTTCACAAGACTCTTCGTGACACCAGTGAAGATCATAATATCAATGGTGTCATAATTTCAAACAACGAACCCCCAAACACCATTGATGGAGTGGATGAATACTACACAGAAAATCCCAAAAATGTTCCTGATTCAAGGAATACTGTTAAAAAATGGTTTGCCTCAAATCCTGAAAAACAAATACAGCTTATCAACCTTTTTATAGATCAGCTAACTTGGACAAATCACTTAAACTTTACAGAGGCAATAAAGATGCTTAGATCAAACTTTGAGTTTCCATTTGTAGGAGCTAGAGTGTTGAGAAGGCAACATGACTTTATCATCAGAAGTTTTGAAAATAAAATCAAGAAAGGCTTAGAACTCAACAGCTTTGATATTTTGGTCATGAAGCTTCGAGATAAAAAAAGAGAATGTGATAATAACAAAAACCCATCCACTCTTAAAAAAATAAAGAAAGATGAAATTAAGTCCAATGAAAACAATCAAATGGAGTATCATTTGGATAACGGATTGTCCAATGATAAGCAGCATTACGAATTTGAGAATAATACGCCGTACCGCAATGATTCTTCAAACAGATCCTCTATAGCTTCACGAGAAGTTTCTTTGTCTAAGAAATTGGAGGAAAATGCTATCAATCAAGACGGAGTTAATAAAAATAGTAGTCTAAGACTGTCTATTTTGAATAATATACACCAGCAGATTCAGACCACAATGTCGGACAACAATTATAGCATTTACAGTGATAAATATGATCAAACAAGGGCTTTCGCTGATAAACTGTATGAACTAGAGAATAAAGTCAAAGAACTCACAGAAACAAATGGACATTATGAGAGACTGCTTCTAGAGAAAGATGAGCTTTTGAAATCAAAAGATGAAACAATTGTCAAATTGGTTGATAATATGATAATGCTCCAGGAAAAATTGTAATATAATTTTAAAAAAAAAAAAAAAACAGCTATCCTTTTAATTCATTGTAAATTTAGCATTTATATATAAGTTCAGAGTGCAAAGTTTTGCCGTTATTATATCATGTTATTATTCTTTGTATTCTCCACTCAATATGCTTTCAGCTAAACTTACATTAACACCAATGGTGAAGTTAATAGATTGGTTTAATGCTTTGTATGGGACATTTAGCTTCACAATAACTTCGTTGTAATTTCTTAATTCACCAATAGATTTGATTGCTGATCCATCTTCTCTTATCAAAGTTATCAACTTCTTTGAATAAAATGGTATCAAGTGAGCAATTACAAACTTCATTTGGAAGTTTTGTGCTAGTGTAGATAGCTTCAAAGTATTGGTATTCTGTAAGTTTAACAAAATCATTGTTTGATAAATCGACAAAATAAATCTGAAAGGTGGTCTTCCGGGTTTTGATATGTTTGCTTCCAATTCGGTTTTAGACAAAAACCATAACCAGTGCAACACTCTACCTTGATGTTGTTCTTGGTAGACGTGTTCAAAGGTTTGGAAAATGGCCTTTATTTCATCTGGCAAGCAGAGAACGTTGTCCATGTTTTCATTTTCTGTGTCTTGATCTTCTGGGAATGGCCACATTGCCTTTGCAACCACAGATGGCTCAAATTTGATATCTGGAGAATTTAGCAATTCTCTGCTCGAGGTGATGTCTTGTAACATCTTGGATATCTTGCCGGTATACTCCAATGAATTAGTTCCCTGCAACGAAGAAATTAAACTCACTTCATAATCTTCACCTTTGGTAGTTCCATGAATTAGTCTCTTGGTAAACAGCTTTCTGTATTCGTGTTCAAAGGTTTCTTTATCGTCTAAATATTGGAAAAGAACAACAATGTTTTCTTTTTCTTTATCAAAGTCGTACATGTATGTTTGGTTTTTGGATGATTTTCTCAAAATAGTATCGGCATGTTTAGATAAAATTTCAGGCTGATGGGAAATTTCTTTAGGATCAGGCTGAGCAAATGAGTTATGATTGAAGAAATTTCTACAACTGCTGTCAAAGACTTTAACAAAAGCAGCTTGTAAATTCATGACATCATTTAACATGCCTTTATTAAATTCATATAGATGAATAAGCAAGCTGACGTATTCTTTAAAATCAATGGACCCAACACTTCTCATAATTCTTTCACAGCAGAACTTTGTGCAATAAACTCCAAAGTATTCGCTTAATTTGTGAACAAGTTGTGGGTGAAGCTTTATGGAGTTCCAGATAGATATCAAAGTATTATATTCATTATAGTTGTTCATTGAAACAAATTTGACGTCTTCTCTTATGTCAACCTTTTCTATAAGAACATGGTATGAGTCACCAAAACTAGTCAAGAATCTCTCAAAGTTTTCTATCACTAAAACGTCGTCTAAGCATGAGCTTAGGGATCCATAGTTGTATGCTTTGGTTAGTTCATTTATTGTGGTTTCTTCGAATTCTCTGATTTTCAATACAAACTTGACAAAATAGTTCAAGCTTTTAGTACTCAGTAATTCACTGGAAAAGTCCTTGTAGAATTTTTGGGTTTCTGCTTCAAATAAGGTTCTAAAACGGTTATAAAGCTCATCTGTGGATTTCATATATTCGGAAGGCCCTATGCATATCATCATACTTGAATTCACAGGCCAGTAGATTCTTTGCACAAGATCTTTGGATTGTTTTCTGATGAAGCCTGCATCTACTTTAATGCTATCATTTGCTACGTCCTCATCTAGCTTTATAACATGTTCCAATTGGAGTTTTCTGTATTCATTGCACGATGCAATTGTCATGTTTATTATTAGTTCTTCGTTTGGGCTGTAGATAACATGTCTCCAACAGTTTAATCCTAATTGGTATACTTTGAAGACAGACGTGTTTCCGTTGGATCTTTGAGATTCGATCCAAAATCTATTCATGTAATCAAAAACCTTATCTAAAGTACTGATGACCTTGACATATTTTGGGAAAGTCTTTTTGTAAAAATTTAGAAAATCTGTCTTCTTATCACTATTATTTATTTCATCTACAGGTATCAAGTTTTCCAAAAACTTTACTATGTAATTAGCTAATTTCATGTATAAATTAGATGTGTCTGAAGAATCATAGATCAATTTATCTTGTTTTCCATCTTTGTTGACTATGTTCATAGTTTCTATTTCTCTATTTGAAGAGTTTCTTGACAGTTGGACACAGAAGTTGTAAACACATGTGTATACTTTCATATACAAGGCAGGATTACAGTTCTGATCAACATGAGACATCGGAGTGTTCATGTTTACATTGTCTAATAATTCTTTAATGGAAGGTTCAACAAAGTTCCATGTGTCCCTCAGCAAATCAGAATCATCTACTGTGGCTGGTGGATTATCAAAGTTCAATGTAGCCATTTTTATAGTTGTCTATCAAAATCTGTCTGGATTGGTTCAGTGCTTTAAGATGTTCTATTTTTTTTGTCCTAAAGATCGTTCTAAAACCTTCTATCCAAAGCAAAAAAATAAATCAAATAAGCTTATCTAAATTAATTGACGTCAAATAAATCAGTTTTGGTTTTTGAAATACGCTATAGCACCTAAAGAAAGAGGTTTTGATTGTTATTTGCAAAAGTAATTTACTGTGGTAAATTGAAATGCGAAAAGAAACACACAATCACCAAAAAAAAAAAAAAACATTAAGGAAGAAAAAAAACAAAAAACAAAAAAGCGATCATTGCTACACGATTATTTTTGATATAAAAACGACAAAATGATTTCATATATAAACCCCTTAAGTAAATCTATCTCTGGGATGAAGATACCCTGTTTACTACCCTGGTTATACTTATTGTAAAAGTTACAACCCAAGTACACAAAATTAAAAACAAGAACGAAGATAAGGTTCTTTGTTTTCTACAAATATAGCTGACTTTAGGAGACGATTTGCTAGATGGATAACCTCCAACACAAACCCAATCATCATCAAACATCGATCCGAATGCTATAGATAAATTCGCTGAGAAAAATATAATGAAAAACAAATCCAACAAAATCAATCTCAACTTTCCTAGTGGATGTCTCACTCCTAAAGGCTCTCCCCTGAACTCATCAACTGCAACATAAACTTCAAATATTATCGAGATAACATTGACAACGATGGCCATAATCGTTGATGGTTGTTGTCCCAATGTGTATTTCTTCAAATCTGCAGAAAACGGCTCGTTTAAATCCCGTCCAAGGTAATGTGCTTTGGAGTTTATGTATATTCTCGCAGATAAAGATAAAGCAACAGTGCAGAGAACCACTATGATAAATCTACAGAGCAATGGGACGTATCTATTTTGAAAAAGTATCTTCTCAATTCTTGGAAGTAGCTCTGTTTTCTTCTTTCCGTATTGTTGTTTGAAGAAATATGTTATATTGTCTTTCCTCTGCAGCATTGATAGATGGTAGTTCTTGTTTCCGCTTTGGTCAAATTTAGTTCCACTTGGGTAGTGTATACTGTTTTGTCTTTGATAGACTTTCTCTAAGTCTTTTGGCTCCATATTTCCGTAATTTGGGTGGCCGTTAATTGATGCTTTGCTATTATCTCTGTCCATACTTCTTCTGTATGTTTGTTCCCCGTAGTTGATATGAGGATAAATATCCTTTTCGCTCAAATCACTCTTAAACAACACGTTATTCTTTTCCTTCTCCATTTTTTCGTAGTTCCAATCACTGTTATAGTTTTTGTCTTCGTAAAAACAGGCTTTCAATTCACGAACGTAGTTGTTGAATTGATTTTTCTCCTGTTGGTTTTTAAAACCTGTGTCTTCTACAAATGGAATTGACTCCATGATTTTCATTCTATCGTTTCCTCTCCATCTCTCTTCTAAGTTTGGCAAAAAATTGTTGTACATAAAGTCGCCAGGTTTCAAAACAATATTGTCATCAAAATTCACATCAGAAACGCTATCTGAAGAACTTGAGAACTCTCCTTTTATGTAGCTACTACGACGTTGTCGACTATTGTTTGACAGTGTATCTTTAAACTTAGTGCTGTTGGATTTCAGCTCATATCCGGGCTCAGTATAATCACTTGGATTCGCATAATTTAACTTGCCCATAAAGTTATTCCAATGAGTCAGCTGGTCAATGCTTACAGCTGAGTTTGAAGACTCCAGTTCTGTATTTTCACCTTCGCTGAGAGGTGATGGACTCAAAGATCTGTTAGCATGGCTCTTCATTTTTTTTTCTTTTTGTTTTATATGTCTTTTTTGATTAAACCTTTTTTGTGTATTGGTTCCGCTTTTGCTTTCGTTATCAGCAACAATTGCAAATGGTGGCACAGTTGAGGGTTTAAATGAATATAAGTTTAAAAAAACTTCAGCGTCACTTTCATGATGCACGATATTTTCAAAATTAGACGATTTCTTGTTTGTGGTTTTACTCCCTTTAGTCATATCATTTGAATGGTGGTCGATGCCACCGTTTCTTTTCATTTCAGACATGATTAATCTATCGTTTATAATATAGCTTGTGTGTCTATTTAAGATAAAATGTTTTTGTTATTTTGGTTTCTTGGTAATAAAAATATTGTAAGCAATGGAAAAGGAGCATTAAAATTAACAATTTCAAAACTACAATCCCTAAATTATAAATATCTAGCCTTGATACCCTTAATTATGTAAAAAAAAATAGAATTTCGCCTAAAAAATAAGGATATACACATCATTTCTCCAAGTCGGACATAAATATTACGATGGTTCACCAAAAAAAAAAAAAAAAAACGTAGATATTTCATAATGCAGTCATTCAGAAATTGAAGGGTAGAGTTACTTAATTTAAAGACAATCTCGTCCACCTGATAAAAGCTTTATCTTTGTTTTTCCCAATACAACACCAAACTACAATGCCAAGATCCGCAGTACCCTTTGGTAACATAACCAGATTAACATTTATAAACACTAGAAGCTTCCAAAATGTTGCAGTAAGAAACCTATCACACACCATAAAACTAAACCATGAACAGTCTTCTCAAGAAGTAACCAAAAGTAAGCAAATGCAAGATTTTGAAAGGGATGAAATGAAAATTATTTCTATTCCAATCAATAATCAGCAGAATTACCTTCAGTATATCCAAAATGATCAGCTTCTGAAATTTGACAACAAAATTGCCATCATTGAGAAGAAAGTCGCTGGTAAGGCCTCCGATTTCTGGAATGGGTTGAAATCATCAGATAAAGCTATCTCTAAGTTTGCTGTTAAATACATTGAAAAATTATTAGATAGAATACCGTGGAGTGAACAAAGTTATGCATCCATTCCTATGGAGCAATTTTTGATTAAAAGAAGAAGCGAGACTGAATTAGCCAAGAAAATCTTTCCTAACAAAGAACATATTTCTTTTGTTGAGTATATGCAGATGATAAACAGCAACCCAGATCTTGTTCAAAGCATTAAAGAGAACTCGGTAATTCGTCCTATCAAAATCTATTCCCCTAAAATTCCAGGGATCACCGAAAGTGACCATGATGTCAGCAAAAAAATTTATGATTTAGCAGAAACAAGTTCAAAGTACTATAAAAAAGAAATGTACAAGTGCATGCTAGCTTTGCCGTTGACTTTCCCACTGGCAATCATTCCGCTGGTCCCTAATGTGCCAGGTTTCTATCTATGTTACAGATTGTATTGGAACCTAAAGGCGCATACCGGGTGCAACCACCTCATGCAGATGTATCACAAAAACAACGGTGCATCATTCCAAATTGAATATGTTCCTGAATTCAGTGATATCTACAAAGACGTGTATAATGAGACCACCAATAAGATGGAGATCAGCTCTGATGTGCAGCAACAAAACTTTGAAAAACTAGCCAAGGTTATGGAATTTGATCCTGTCAAGGCTAATGTTTTAAAAGCTGTGTTAAAGGAAAATTACGAATAGATAAACTGACCTGTATATAATGCGTTTAAATACCGCCTTTTCTTTTTTCCTTTTATGTTATTACTAGAATTGATTAAATATTTTAAAAGAAAACGTGAAGAGACAGGTAAACCCCCATTTGCTTGTTGGTTTTTTAATTTTATATATTATCGTGAAACCAGCAAAATTGTTACAAAAAAAAGTGCATGAGCATATATTACCTGTTTGGGAAGCTGTATGTTTTTTTACTGTGAGTTATTCTAGAAACAAGACACTTATGACAAAAAAACTATAATTTTCCCTATTTAGGAAATATTTGCTAGCAACAAGCAAAAAAGAACTGTATTTTTGAGGGTAAAAAAACATAAGGGGAATAAATAAATAAAAAAAGAGAGAGAGAAGGGGAGAAGGACAAGGAGTAGGTGTGTTAGAGTATAAAAAGACACAAACGATATCACGTAAAGCTGCCTAAAAAATTTTCTTGTAATATTTAGACATCGTTAAGGGGAAAGATTTCGTGTTATATAAGAATTTGGTATTCAATGTGTTAATTCAGTTAAACTTTATTTATTTTAAAACAAGAATTAAAGTAGAAAGACCATCGACTTCAATTAACTATCATAATGAGAGCTAAGTGGAGAAAAAAAAGAGTAAGAAGATTGAAAAGAAAGAGACGGAAAGTAAGAGCTAGATCTAAATAATCTAGCTCTCGTTCTGAATTGACTTTCAAATAATGAATACAAAACAAAACAAAGCTTTAATAGGGGTATTTGAATAAGCTTACATTTCATGTATGCTGCTTTTTTATATATTCCTAGTAATCATATGCAGTATTGTTAAGAAATTAATAATCTGTTAAAACTTATAAACCAAGGTTTATTTTATGAAAGAACTTTTTTTATTATTATTACTTTACAAAAGGTTGAAGTGTCATTGATGGAATCTAGTATGAGATGAGATGCTATTGTGGTAGACACTTACAAGCCTGTTTTTTCAACGTTTATTATGTAAAGACGTTTACTTTGCTTATCTGGTGAACTTGCAATTAATTATTAATTTAAACAGTTTGTTATTAAATAAGCTGGGTTCTGGATAAGGAATTGTTTGAAACAACTGACATGGTAGAGGGTGCAAATTGTTACGACACACGGGTTACTTAATTTAAGTGTCTTATAGATTATAAGACGTTCTTTTCTTTGGCAATGTGGTCATCTTGATTGATAATATCAAATTCTTATTTTTTTGTTCATTTTTTTTACAGAAATAAAGGTAAGAGCTCAACTACTGTTAGGGGTTTCGTTTTTTGAATTACTTTTTGAAGGCTTTCTCTAAAATCAAAAACAACAGTTTTAAAATGTTGTTAAATTGTATCTAAGAGCAGTACTCGTCTAGCCGCTTTATTTATCTTGACATGTATGATCTCACACCAGGTTTATTGACAGATTTACTAATCAGCTAGAATCTTATCAAACTAATATCCTAGTAATGAAACTTGCGGCTTTTAAGTAACGTGCTAATAGCGGTGTTTTTGTCTTAAGTCGAATATCACTGCTACCTGAAAATAACTTCCCTTTGTATAGAGGAAAGACTGAAAAGGATGGCAAACATTTAAGAGTTTATTCCTACGAGAGCAAACTGGCTGTATATTTCGGAGAATCGATATTGATGTATGTATGTAAAAATGACCAATTTAAATTCAGTAAATCGATTCACAGGCGGCATCTACTGAATACACCAAAGCAGCAATGCTCTTTTAATGAGATATGATAACTGGGCACGGCAGTTTGTTAGCATGGCAGCTAGTATTTTTATCTGCTATGACCGATTTGTGCATATCACCAGTTCATCAAAAAAGATCTTCGGTTTCATGGCCAAGTTGGTTAAGGCGTGCGACTGTTAATCGCAAGATCGGCGGTTCGACCCCGCCTGAGACCGATCTTTTTTTTTATTTTTTCATATATTCATTTTTTTTTTTTTTAATATTTAAGTTTACATTTGTTTAAACTAGTTTAAGTAAATATTAATAAAATAATTAAAATATAAATAAAAGTTATATGTAAAATTGAAACAAGCTTTTAATATCTTTCCAAAAATCTATCCAGAACTGAACGAATACTGTGTATGCATATTCTAACCAGTTCATTTTTTCATGCGCAGACTCCGGGTTATGCATGTTTGTTTCGATATGGTGGATGTTTTCTGAATAGCTATAAAATGAGTTAACGTTTCTTACTGAAACCTTTGGGTTGCCATCTGGTTCATCAGCGTTTACTTGCCTGTATTTAGACACGTCCATGTAATACTTTGGAACATCAAGCTGTATATTATTTGCGCCCTTAGCATTATCCATGTAAGCTTTGATAGCTTTTTGCCGTTCGCTTAGTAGAATCTCGTTGCTACATACAATCCCTTCAGGCGTCGTTTTGATGTTTGTGCTGTCTTGATTGATTGGGCCGCTGGATTCAGAAGCAACTTTTTGTCTGTTTATTGCGTTCTCAATGTCAACTGCCAAGGATGTGTCGATGCTGAGCTCGCTAATTGGACTCTCATAAATTTGGGTGGAGGATCCTTGTTGTTCCAAAGATCCTGGGGTTGAATTTATTACCAATGTGTCATTGCAATTGTTAACTGGATACAAGAAATTTGCAATACTTGCCAACGTTTCGTTAGAATTATCTAACCTTTGATTTCTTGAGTTCGTAATGGATTGGGGCATTAAATATTCAAGGTCATCTTTTTGAAAGCTATGATTTCCCAGGTAAACATCATCTAAGGTATGTGAGTTGTTTAGGTTTGGATTAAACCGGATAATCCTTGTTTCCATCCTGTTCAAAATTCGATTGGTAGGCTCATACCCTCTAAGCCGTTGTTTTTTTGCAACCAAATCTTTTAGCGTTTCTTGTTCATGCAACCCACAAATAGTGACTGTTGGAATAACATTAAAAATATCATCTACCATATCTTCATTGTTGCTGAGTGGGTTGGTAAATCTCTGTGATTGGGATAGCCCTGAAGTGCTTAGTGGATCATTAATATCAAGGTTTGTAGTCATCTCTGTAGATATGTGACTGTTGGAGGGCAACAATCTTATATGCTTTTTGTCTTAACAATTGCATCTCTGAAAGTACCATATTCTCAATTTTCTTTTTTTTCATATACCTCAATATGGTGTGTTCTATGTTTTTTGTATTAATTAAACCTCTTGAATTTTTAAATATGAAAACCTTGCTGTTGACAGTTATTTTTGTTGTAGTTACCCTGACCCCACTTAAGAAAACACGTGTATTGGTCACGTTTTAGTTTGCTTATATATTATTACTGTTTTGGGCAAGGGTACCAAAGGGATAAAACTGCCAATAAATCAGATTGAAGAAAAAAAAAAAAAATGAAGAGAAAAATTTTCCTCAAAATAAACACACACAAATCTCGAAGCAACAACTCCCTTTAAAAAAAAATCAGTATACGGCGGTGGTAATGCCGTAGGTGTGCTGATTTATATTATACAGTAAGCGAATCAATAGCAGAATTGCAAACAAACTATAGTGAAACAAACAATTTTAGAATAGTATTGAATTGCAGGACAGTAGATAGATACCATTCAATTTTAATAGGAATAGCAATTGTTCATTGATAACTTTGCTTAATACGTGTGGGTAGAAAATTACTAAACCCTCCCCCTGTTTTTAACTTTTTTTTTTTTTTTT